>JAIUCT010009399.1:11770-27127 GCA_021307375.1 Tetraneura akinire | reverse complement strand
AGCAAGTTATGAAGTAGCTAACCTGATAGCTCGCGAAAATAAAAGTTTTAGTGATGGCGAATTTGTAAAAAAATGTATCTTGGTAAGTGTAAAATAAATTATTCCGGAAAAAATGTCTGTATTCGAGAATATCATTTTGTCTCGAAACACTATTACTAGGAGGGTAGAAGACATTGGAGGTGATTTAATGACGCAGTTACAAATAAAATCGAAAACGTTTAAATTTTTTTCTTTAGCTTTGGACGAAAGAACTGATGTGATAAGATATACAGATTATAATATAACAGAAGATCTTGCTTCATTAGAAAGTATTTCTGGAACTACAAAAGGAGCTGATATTTTTGAAAAAGTGAATTGTTGTATTGAAAATTTAGGACTGACCTGGGAAAAACTTTGTAGTATTACAACAGATGGAGCTCCAAATATGGTTGAGCGAAATACGGGATTAGTTGGAAGGATAGCTGAGTTAACAACTTCAAAAATGATTGAAACCCCTATATTTTACACTGTTTTATTCATCACCTATACAAATTTCTAATTTTTATAAAATGGTCACAGGCCGGTTGGAACACCTTCGCGGGCCAGATCCGGCTCGCGAGCCGCGGGTTGGGCACGCCTGTTCTAGTATTAATCGTTTATCATCATGAGAGTTATAAGTTAATTTTTTTGTTTTTATTTTTTTAATCATATGATTATATGATCTAATAGATGCATTGTCGGTATATTTATCAAATCCTCCCAAGGGCGTATTTTAGGGGAGGCTACGGGGCGATCGCCCCTCCCAGGATTTTTTTAAAGATATTTATATAATTATTAATACAAGAAATTGTTGTTAATATTATTATTTTTAATAATATTTCTTTACGTACGAGTATATCAGCTGAAATAGTGAAATACCAAATTATTTATATCTACTTTGTAATTGTTCATTGTATGTGCATATTATACTGTCGTCTCGTACAAATTTATTACAAATTTGAGATATGATGTGATTTACAAATTACGATAATATAAAGATAAATTGCAGGTGATGTTTAAACAATATTAGTATGTGTTGTATTTTCATCGTATAACATTACAAACGTGTGATTTTTATTTTAAAACTCGTACACATAATATTTAGTTTTATTAAAATGAAAAGGAAACATAGTAGTAAAGTACACTTTTAAATTTGTGCAGCAAAAAAAAAAAAATTGTATTATATACTAAATAGTGTTTTTTTAAAAAAATTTTACTATCAAGATATATATTATGTAATTTATTAATAAAAGTAAACATGAATTTTTTCAATAAAAGTTTTATTTAAAAATCGCCCCTCCCTAAAACGTGGGCCAGGGACGCACCTAAATCCTCCACTATTAAATAAACATTTTTTATGCTTTTCAAATGTCATATGATGTTTAAACACATGTTTCCTAATAGCTTTGGCTTTGATCTTTTGTTTACCATTAATTATATAAGAATATGATTTTGCACGAAGTGCTATAAATTCAGTCATTATTTTTCGTTTGGTCTCATCAGAAAACAGACCCGGTATCTTTTTTCTTTCTGCTATAAAACATGGATGGTCATCTGGTAAATTGGATGTATCCATACGATCGAGTAATATTGGGTTGGATAACAAGTCTGTATAAAAATCAGTAGTGTTGATGTGATAAACTAACGAATCTAAAATAAAATAAAAAAATTAATGAATGGAAACGAAAAATGGTCAGACATTTTACAAATAGTTTTACACGCCTATAATTCGGCAATTCGTTATTCAACGGTTAGGTTAGGTTAGGATATTGATTTCAAAATAGGGGAAAAAGTACTAGTGAAAATACCAAAACGTAAAAAAGACGATCTGATACTCATGCCGCAGGGATATAGGTGTGCATATCATAGTATTTAATTAGAATTAGAATTTGAATGCAATGATAAACCATTGAAAAAACGATTCTGAGCGAAGTTCAGTCAGATAATGTAGGTATTGATTAATATATTGCAGTTTTTTCGTCAATTTTTCATCGTTTTTTCTAACGCATAGGATCAATTTTGAGAAATTCGAAAAATGACCTAAATAAAGTACCAAGAACATCAACATACCTACCGAAAACATATGCTATTCGTGAAAATCGGACCATTATTTCGGTAGTACAAGTATCTTCAGTCATAACAAAAAAATAAAAATATCAATTTTAAACAGCTATAAAAAAAAAATGTGACCATGGATTTTTCTAATATTTTGATATGATGATTCAGACATACGTAAGAAAAAAAACGGCGGTCACCCACCCACTGTCGATGCCTGGCTACGGTGCTCAACACCGAGATAGCGTTCGGGAATATTTCGCGGACACCACACGCGTCTCCCATAGAGCCACGTTTTTGTGAATGCCGTTTATTCGTAATTTTTTTCATAATATTTTCATTTAAACTAAAAATGTTAACTTTAAACAGCTATAAAAAAAAAATTGAGACTAGGGATTTTTCTAATATTTTGAATTAATGTTAACTAATATATAAATATACTTCAGTAAAATTTTCAGACCTTAATACCAAAAATTGCTAATTTTATCAAACATTATATACAAAAAAAACGAGAATTTTACGAAATATAAGTCCTATATATTGTAGACAAATGAACGTAACGGTTACACTACTATACATAGTACCTATATGAACTCCAAAAAAAAATTTCAAGTCTCTAACTTCAAAATTGTCCGAGTTATCGTAAAATATTGAAATCAAATTCGTCCAAATTTGAAAAATGCCGTTTTTTCGTTATTTTTTGGTCGTTTTTTCTATCGCATAGGGTCAATTTTGAGAAAATCTAAAAATGATCTAAATAAAGTACCAACTACATCCACTTTACTACTGGAAACATATGCTATTTGTTATAATCAGAGCATTATTTCGGGTAGTAAAATTGTCTTCATACTTAAGAAAAAAAAAAGACACACATCATGTAAAACCAATTCATTCTTTGTTACGCTCAGAATCTAAAATAAATTTTTCAAATAGATTTTATAGACCATATTCAATAATAAGAAAAATAAATAAGAACGGTAAATTAGTAGACGTACCAATACATGTACAACAAATAAAAAAATTTATAGATAAAAGTCACCAAACTTATAATATATTTTATTACTCTTAACCGTTTAACCGTGAAAATAAAAATAAGCAATCTAATCAAAACGTTAAATATCTAATATAAATTATCTGGTCTTGTAACGCGCGTCTAATATTACAAACTATAACAGAATTAAAAGACTACAATTAATATTCGCGGAAAAAAAATCAGTCTATGGACAGCCGACACTGAATACAAAAGCATTTTCGAAAACCATAAAGTCTATAATATTTGTAATTTATTTTATTTCCTTTTAATTTTTATTAATTTTTCTATTCTTTTTGCTATTTTACTTTATTAAATATTTAATATATAAAAATGTATGCATTCGTATGCGATAGATCTATATATAACTTATAATTTGAATAATTCAAAATTATCCATAAGGCAAAATAAACATTCCAACCACTACACTCCAATTTGCATTGAAGTGTAACAGATTAATTCAGTTTATAAACTTTTATCATAGTCCATTTATGCTCATTGTGCTAGATATGTGTTATGTTTTGGGAAGAGGAGCCAAAATCAAATAGTCATTTCGATATGCTAGCAGAACACGAGCGGATCACCGCAGCTAATTCCATGGCACATATGCGCATGCGTGAGCCTTATCAAATTGTTATCATTTTTTACATTATAATTTTATGGAATAAATCTAACAACATAATAAGGCACTATAGGTATAATAAATGACAATGCTCTCACGAGTCATGGACTCATGGTATCCACTCCTTAGGTTTGAAATCTTCTAACATACATCATAAACTATATATTCGACGCCACTGATTTTCACCTAACCACGAGTATTCTTTGCTCCTCGGACAGGATAATGGTGTTGGCCTGTGGGTGTATTGATTATTGAATTTAAAAAAAAAACATAATTTTTTTAAAATTCAAAGGTTCACAATGATTTGATGATTTAATGCAGTGTATACAATTTTTGAGATTTTATTTATATTGTTAATTATAATCAATGAATATGGTCATATTTAATTTTCAGAACTTTTTATTACATATTAAAAACTTTAGGAGAAATGAACTTAAAAGAAATCAGTAAATTCCACACAAATTGTATTAAAAAAAAAATCCTGTCACAATTTTTGAAATTTTTCAGTTTCATAAGTTATGTACTGGAGTATGGTCATATTGCTGATTTAATTAACTACCTTTAATTATAGAAATATAAAATAGTAGGATTTGCTATACATTTATATATAGTTATCTGGAAAATTAGTACAAAAAAAGAAAATTAGGCATTATAGTACAAAAGTTTCATCTATTAACACCAAGAAAAGTTTAGATAAGTAAATATGTTTTATTAGTGTTTTATTCGAAGGTGATAGTGCAGTGGATACATTTATTTATACTTGAGTTTTAAGTTTTTAGTTTTTTTACTTACATTTTTATTTGTATTTTGAGTTTTTTGATAACCATTTTATATGTGATAACACTGATAACATTAAATTATGATGCACGCATGCGCATATGTGCCATAGAATTAGCTGCGGTGATCCGCTCGTAGCAGAACAACGACTCTTTATTATATACAATAATAATATAACACAAACAAAAATAATATTATGGTGGTAGCACTGATGACCACTAATCAGTACACCACACTATCACCTTTAAAAAAAAATTACAATAACTAATAATACCTATATAAAAATATAATTATTATTTAATTATTTCTTAACTTATAAGACAATTTTACTTTTCTACTAGAACACCTTAATCCTTTATTTTCAACCAATGATGTTTTTTATGTACAATAATATTATTACCTATTTTCTTAGGATATCTTAACTGATTAACATGTACTGTTCTAATCCTATCTTTTAAATTAATTACATATTATATATATTTACTTAATTGTTTAATTACTTTTTCTGGTAACCATTAAATATAATTTTTTAAATTATTTCTATAATATACTGTTCTGTTTTTGATTATAATAATAACTACAATTGTATTTTATAAATAAACTTTATTATATCTTTATTAGTACTTTAAATTTTAATACTTTAAGTAAGTTGTACATTAGACAAACGTATGTTGTAGCGATTCAGCTTACATAACAACATGAGCGCCATAACATTATCAATACATATAACAAATATAAAACTAACCTATAAGTTATTATAATATCAAAGTGATTATAAATATGCTTAACATATACTACCTCCCCTTTTTTAAATCTACACCTTCTTGCTTTATCATAACACTTGTTTTTACATAAATCAAATCTTACTTTATTTTTCACTACTGAACTATTAACTATTTTTCTTGGATTAATAGATGAAGCATAAAATCTTAATTTATATGAAAACATACGATCTGCAGGAGACTGTGCAGTAACAGTTTGTTGCGGACGTAAGGTGACCGAGCTCAAATCACGACGCACAACACAATTTAAAAGGATATATATATAAATATATATATATCAAGTTTATTAAATTAAATAACTTAACAAACAATGTGATTACAATAATAAATATTATTGTAATCAGTAGTAAATACTACTAGTATATTAATACAATTAATATATAATGTTTTAAATAAAACATTAAGAGTTCAAATGAACATAATAAAATAATATTATTAACGGAAACGTAAAGCTCACGCTCGGTTCCGTACGAAGACTACCGAGCAGGCGGCGGTAGCGGTGGTTCACCGATCATCGCAGCCGTCGATTAACGTAACTTTGTTCAAACCAGTATTTGCATATAATTCGGGTAGTCCCGTCTTAATAAGCAAATAGGAACGGTAGGCCGTCGGGGTGGACGGGTGAAATATGACAGGCGTGAAATACGACCGTGTCAACTCTCCCCCCCCTAAGCCGTACACTCCTATGGTTTGAGCCAAAAGGTATTATGTGGCTTTACATGAAGTCACCTCATTGTTAAGCCACCCCTTCATCTGGGTACTGTAGTGATCCACGTATAATAAGTTTAACTATTCTTTATACGTGGCGCTACAATGCAACGCGTTCTACGCTTTATATGACGAAGTCAGTTCCACTCGGCGTCTCGAAAGTACTTCAGCGATGTTGAGTTAAATAAATTAACAATTTCACAAAGTTAAAATGTAAAAATAGTTTATTTATTTAAAAAGTATAAAGATAGTGAAGAACACTACCTGAGATATAATAATTAAATATTCTTAAGACTAAATGAGTTTACTCAGCAGTTGACCAATACTAAAAGTAATGAAAGCGTCAACGGCGTTTCGACCCGTAAGAATACAAAATCACATCTAAAAACTAACATGCACCATCACCTGTATATATAGTAGGTCCACCCGGATTTTAGGAGAGAAGAAAGGATTGTTTGTTATAATAAGTAGATGGCCTCGAAGGTTCGTCGTACTTAGAGAAAAACAAAAATATGTTTTTTCTAAGTAGTCGCCGTTGTTTTCGGGAGATCACAAAATGACGCGCCCCGGCGTGGAAGACGGTTCTCACGGATTCAAACTAGTTTTATCCATTATATCTGTTACATGACATTTGTGCGTCGGTACGTAAATAAGTTGGTGACCTCGAAAGGGTTACCGTTTTTTAAGAAAAACAATAATATGTTTTTCTGGGTCCTTGTTGTTTTCGGATGACAGAATGGCGAGGCCGTGCATTCCGGCGTGGAAGACGGTTCTCACGTACCGTACTCAAACTAGTTTTATACATTATATCTGTTATATGACATTAAGCCTCTTGAACGTACGTAAATGTGTTTACCGTTTTTATCGGGTTCGTCTACCCTCGGTGTTAGGTTTCTAAAAAGACCTTCGGCTTGTATTTAAAAGAAAAAAGATTATGCGTCTCCGTGTGGTAAACAACTTATATAATAAAAATAATATTAAGTAGTAAACGTATTGGGTTTACTACAGTACTTAGAACCCTGAAGGTTTATGGGCGGAAAGGGGCGGTTTCCACCCTGCTTGCTGCCCTCTACCCGTTACTGCTCGGATAAGATCTCCTCGAACGCGTCCAGGAGATCTCCATTGCCTCGTCGCCGATCGCCTTCCTATTCACGCTGGTCGCGGATGTTGAAGGTGGGCTGTTGGCTGATGGTCCGGTTGCAGCTGGACCGATGGCAGTTGGGCCGGTTACAGCTGGGCCGATGGCAGCTGGGCCGTTGGCGGCTGGGCTGATGGCAGCTGGGCCTATGACGGCTGGACCGATGATGTCTGGACCGATGGCCGGTTGGTCGTAGTGGGCGCCTTCTGTGGTAGTGGCCCGTCCTTCTTAGTAAATACTAACAAGGTTTAAGCATGTAACGACGTAACGGGTTCGTGCACAACCGAAAATACAAAGTACCAAAATAATTGTTTTAAATAAAACAATAAGTTCAAATGAACTATTGTATTGTATTTTCTGTTGCATCCACGATGATGTCTCGTATACGACCCCGTGCATCGACACACACGACCACGTAAGATTAAATAAATAATGTTTTAAATAAAACATAAGTTTAAATAAACTGTTTTTATCTTACGGGCGTTGTATCGCACAGGTACGTACTTACGTCGATTACTGGAAAACGACCGAACGAGCAGGCGGTGGTGACTCACCGAACAGCGCCGCCGTCGATACCCGTAACTTTTTCTTAGACCGATATTTGCATATAATTCGGATAGTCCTGTCTTAATAAGCAAATAGGAGCTGTAGGCCGTCGGGGTGGACGGATGGAATATGACAGGCGTGATACACGACCGTGTCAACTCTCCCCCCCTAAACCGTACACTACCGTGGTTTAAGAAAAAGTTATTACATGGCTTCACGTGAGGGCACCCCATCGTAAAGCCAACCCTTTATTTGGGTACTAGATTCCACCAGGCCCTGCTCCTCCATTTCCCGTACCATATCGATTATATATTTTTATTTTCCCGGGGTACGGATAAGGACGCAGCGCTACAGAGGACGGATTATTAAGTTGAATATCGTGTTCAATTAATTTCGTCCTACCTATACTTTCATATAAAAACACTAGGATACTTGGTCAGTATGGTTTTTATTTTTTTCTACGTATTCGGGTCTCCCGAAAAACGTGTATCAGAAAAATCCGGAAGCTGGTGTAATAGAAATAGGGGTGTAAACCGGAATTCTCCGCACCCCTAAGTTGGACTCAGGATCCACCATTTCGTCATAAATACAACTACATGATTCTACCTGTTCATCGCCCAACGAAAATTTTTCGATCAAGTTGTCAGTTTGATCGGATAATAAAATATCTTTAAATTCGTAATTACTATTGGACGAAACAACAACTTGTTGAATTGCCGCAGTTTCATTACTCGTTCCTACTATCGAATTCTCTTGGTCAGAAATAAACGAAATTTTGGAATTAATTTTAAAGATACTTTTGGGAGGTAGGATTTTGCCGTTAATTATTTTCGGGACGACTTGTCGGTCTTTTTGTCGACCCGATTGCCGTTTCCCGAATTTCTATCATTAACTCTCCTATCATTAGCCGCGGGTTTTATCGTCCCCGTACGACTTGGACATTTATCTGGGTAGTGTGCCCCCAGGCCCGGACTAAGGGGGGGCCAGAGGGGGCGTGTCCCCAGGGCCCACACTGTTATGGGGCCCCCAGAAAAAAATTAAGAATTCTAAATAACATTGTCACAAAAAAAAATATTTATAAATTATTTATATTTTATTAAAAAAAATTTATATCATAAAATATTAAATATTTTAGTATGTTTTTGTGGTATAATAATACACGTACACCACGGTATAGAAGATAACAGCTATTACAGTTGTAACGTTGTATGTATCTCGATTCTCAAATTCTTGATGGTTAAATTTTAAAAGCGATAAGAAATATCGATAGTTTTGTTATTACGAATGAGTGATTTTATGAAATCTATTAATAGATTATTTAGCTATGTAGGCTGCAGCGCGCGTGGGAAATAACCATAGATGTATCACGTATACATCTATGGAAATAACACTAGTGTGTGTAACTATAATATTCTATGTAACTGACAATATTAATAAATAATAATAATATGTGATAACTGATAATATTATGTTAAATGTTATTATTTTTAAAAATGTGCAAACCGCCACGTTACGTACGTCTAATAGGTATGTTTTATTGTGTAATGTGTACTTTTTAGTTGTTATACCAGGACTATACGAATACGCGAGTCTTTAATTATTTTGTTATATTTATTAATTTGTATTTTTTCACAATGAATGAAAAAAAAAAGTACATGAGTGGATATCAAAAAAGAAAATTAAAAGAAAAAAAAAATGAAGTGACTGCTGCATTACCAAAGATCACTGGGTATTTTAATAGTAGTAAATGTGATTTATTACCAAGTAAGATATAATTTTAAGCAATACCTCACAACATGTTATATTATTAATTATTATGTATGTATATTATTATAATATATCACAGTGTTTGATTTTCTATTTCTTTTTACTGACATATTGAAGTGTTAACTATTTACTGTTTAAACAATTTTCAGATAATAATGATAAAATTGATTCTACTCCTAGTAGTACTGAATTGAATTCAAATAAAAATGATTTGACTACTGTAGGTGTATTACCAAGTAAGTTATAATTTTAAGCAATACGCCAATACACCAATACCTATTATGTTATATTAATATTATTAATATGTATGTATAATATAATACAGGTTTTTTTCTAGTTTCTTTTTTTACCTATGTATTTAAGTGTTAACTGTTTATACAATTTTTCAGGTAATAATGATAAAATTAATTTAACTATTACAAATGAGACAGAATCACAAATTTCTGTAAAATGTGATCCTACTCCTGGAAGTGTTGAATTGAATTTGAATAATTATAATGAAAATTCATCTTTATATATTGATCCATATTACTGGCCAAGTGAAATTCATCATAAATTCATACAATTCTGTGTAGAAAAAGGACCAGAATTCTTCCAAAATAAAAATAAGAATTTTAACCAATCTGCCCGCTGTGATGGTAAATTATAATGTAACCTCACTATAAAAATAATTGTTAATACTATTTATATAAAAAATATGTTTAATTTATAGATAAAAATCACACAAGACATCTTACCAATGGAATGTTTGTACGAACACTGTCTAATGGTGAAAAATGTCATCGACAATGGATGTTATATTCTCCCAGTCAAGGAAGTATTTTCTGTTTCATGTGTAAATTGTTTGGAAGTAGTCGATCAAAAGACAATCCATTTGTTTGTAGTGGATTTGATAAGTGGAAAAAAAGTGAAAGAATTACTCAACACGAAAATAGTATAGATCACAGAAATGCCACTACAAAATGGTTATTAAGAGTAAATTCAACTATTTTAATTAATAAAGAAATATGTAGACAAATCTCTGTAGAAACTGAATACTGGCAAAAAGTATTAAAGCGTGTAATATCTGTAATCAAGTTTCTTGCGTCAAGAGGCTTACCATTTAGAGGCGATGAAGAATTATTTGGGGTAAATAATAACGGAAATTATTTAGGTATTTTAGAACTCATATCAGAACATGATCCGTTTTTAAAGAATCATATTGAAATACATGGTAATAAAGGTAGTGGACATCCATCGTACCTTTCAAAAACTATTTGCAATGAACTAATCACTCAAATGAATACAGATCTCACTAATCTTATTATAACACAAGTAAAAGAAGCCAAATATTATTCAATCATAATGGACTCCACACCAGATTTATCCAAAACTGATCAAATGGCCATAGTTCTAAGATATTGTACACCAACTAGTGTAAACGAACGACTAGTTGAGTTATGTCCATTTGATAATCATAAAGGTCAATCATTATATTTCATATTAGAAGATTACTTAAATAATGTTGGACTAAATATTGAAGACTGTAGGGGCCAGTCTTATGACAATGCTGCTAATATGAGCGGCAAGTATGAAGGATTACAAAGTTATGTGAAAAAAAAGAATAATATAGCTGTCTATATTCCATGTACTGCCCACTCATTAAATTAGGTTGGTGTGCATAGTGTAGATTGTTGCATTGAAGCAGTGAGTTTTTTTGGATTTGTTTAAATGTTATACAATTTTTTTAGTGGTTCTACTCATCGTTGGAAAATTTTAACAGAAAAATTAGAAAAAAATAGTAAAAATCAAGTAAGTGTACTAAAGGCATTAAGTAATACACGATGGTCTAGTCACTTTGATGCTTGCAATGCTTTGGTAAAAAATTATAATACAATTATTAATGTGTTGGAATTCATTTGTGATAGTAATATTGAAAACGGTGACACTAAACGAGATGCAAAAATTTTATTAAAATCGATATTAAAAAAAGAAACTGGATATTTGGCTATTTTGTGGAATGATATATTAGAACGGTGCAATAAAACATCAATTGAACTTCAAAGCAAAACAGTTGATCCATTAAAAGCATTTAACCTACTAATATCTTTAAAACAGTATGTGGCTAGCCTAAGACCTTCTTTTAACATTTATGAAAATCAAACAACAAAACTAAGTTTAAAATTAAAAAAACAATTTAAAAATGAAGATGATAAAAGACAAATTAAAAGAAAATATACAAACGGATCTCAAAATTCAACTCAGTTAAAAGGTACAGACAAATTTAGAGTAGAAACACATATCATGATTGTAGATAAATTTGTAACTGAGTTAGATAAAATATAACCGCATATAATTATGTATCCCAGCATTTTTTATTTATCACCAAGTTAAATATCCATCCAGATAATGATATTAATTTAAGCTTGGACAATTTCATTTCTATGTATAAGGATGACATAGAACCTTGTATAAAAAATGAGTTGGTTCAATTTAGAGAATATTGGGATCTCAGTAAACCACCATTTGATGCTTCAAATGTGCACAAAATATTAGAATGGTTTGAAGAAACAAAAATTAAAGATGTTTTTCCTAATATTTTAATTGCAATTCGATTATATTTAACAATACCTGTCGCAAATTGTTCTGCTGAACGGGCATTTTCAAAGATGGCACGCATAAAAAATTAATTTAGAGCTAGTCAAACTCAAGAATCTTTAAAATCACTTATAATATTATCTTCAGAAAATGATTTGTTACCATTAATTGATTTTAATAAAACTATTTTAACTTTTGCTCGTGAAAAATCAAGAAAAAAATGTTTTAAGTAAGACAAAATTAATATATATAAATATATAAAATAATACATTATAATTAATATAGGTAAATTAATTAATTAATTACAATTAATATCAATTAAATTTATGTTTTTAACGTGTATAATGCAAAATATATAAATTATTTGTATTTATATTTTGTACCTATATATTTTAATAATTATAAGTGTTTAATAATTATTTTGTTTAAACTTTAAATATATATGAAAATTACTTATGAACATTTAAAATATTATATTATGTGTTATTTATTTTTAAATATTTTACACTTGTAACATACCTATATAATTTAAAAGTATTTTCAATTATTTATGTTGTTTAATTCTTGGGGCCTTAATGGGGCCCATTTTAACTATTTGCCCCAGGGCCCATTATTCTATAAATCCGGGCCTGTGTGCCCCCCCGCAAATTTTACAGACCTGGTCTCTTTTTTTTGCAGGTTTAAAGTCCCTAGGTTCTCCCTTACCTACATTTACCGCCTGACTTTTGCCCGTGGGTGGTTTATTGTCCGGGCCGGCACTGTCACAATGCCGAGACCCGTCCAAATGTTTTGCCACCTGGCGAAGTTCGCGAAAATTGCCCGGATTTGACAAGCAAATTACGGACATAAATTCGTCGCGCATTAACCCGACTACTATGTCTACCACGTCTTTCTCCGGTAAGCGCAATCCTAATCGCTTGGACAAATTATATTTGTAAATACAAAAATCCGTCAGGGCTTGCTGCGGTCGCTGTCGAACGGACATTACCTCCGTTGTCAATTGCGACCGAATCGCTGGGCTGTCCCACCGGTCCGCAAACTCTAACACGAATTCCGACCACGATAAACCCATCGATTTTATCATATTATACCAACTAGCGGCACTCTCGCTAAGTTGGTCCCCAATAACTTGCACCCATGCGGACTCAGGTAAACCGGAACTACGTAATACTACCTCAAAATTTTTAATAAAATTATTTGGATCCTCGTATTTTTTTTCCGGCAAATTGCGGCGGTGTCAGTTTAAAATTAAACAAATTATTCCCGGGATTATTACTCTGAATCCTACTACCAGAGTGCCCCGCGGAACCCACCGTCTGATCCACAAGGGTCTCGGTTCCTACCGTATGAAGACGCGAATTAAATAATTCGTTCGACGGAAATTCTGACGCGTTATTGGCACTGGGTTCAACCCCTACCCGCGTACTGTTCACTGAGGGTAATTGCACATTATCACGCGCGACCCTAGCGAAAACTGTCGTGTCATTACCATCATACGGTACCGACGTCATACGTGTGTTATTTGTAGAAACGGGTCTGTGACTGTTCCTACCACTCGAAGCCGACGAGTTTGACGGACTCGCGTTTGTACGGGTATCGGTAAATGTCACCGACGGCCGTGTATTCACGTTCGTCGTCGTTGGCAACCCAATAGACCTACGTACGCTACGCTCAACGTCCGCCAATCGAGAACATAAATCGTCCAAGTGAGAGACCGGTGTATTACGTGGTGGAATGACGTTTCGGGTTCGCCCGCTATCTTTCCAACCACAAGACGAACAAGTCAAAGAGTCTAACCGATTCTCGATCGCACTTTGTCTATTATCGATTATTCTTAACGAATTCCGAATATCGACTAGTGCGGTTTCGATTGACTCCAGGCGGTTTTCGATCCTATACCGTTCAACCTCCTGATGGATTCCCTCGGCACCCGCGATTTCCGCACCGATAATATCCATTTGCTGTTCTACACCTAAATTAGCGAAATTCGTCGGCCGCACGCTATTCGTCGAATTACGCGAATTAACACGTGACCTACGCTCCGAACGACTACTACGACCACTACTGATCGGGCTGTTACCACGACCGTAAGATAGTCGTAAATTCACTAATTCCTCGTCAATATACCCATCATCTAACCCCGTTACCGAACCATCGGTTTCCGTTGTCGGTGGGATATTAACGCGCGACGTGTTAACAGGGAACAAGGCAGTACGTGGGTTTAACCCATCATCCGCCAATCTTTGTTCCAGGATGACTAATAAATCATCCTTTGAACCCACACTTGAAATGTCGCGACACTCACACTCTTCTCTAAGTTCGCGCAGGGACATTTGGTATATCGTTTTGTTCGACATATTATTAAAAATTTAATAGATATCGACTACAAAAACGACAATGTATGCACCGACTCGAAAACGTAAACAAATCGTTTATAGTAGAAATCGAAAGTAATCAACCGTTCGATAACACACGTATGGAATTATAACAATATATAATAACGCAATACAATTCGATATTTACGACCTTGCAATAAAATTATTATAATATAATGAGAGTGAAACAAAATATATTAAATAATTAATAAGTGCTATCTACCAAATATGACGACCAGGAATATTCGTAATTGTACAATATAATCGTTCGGTTCGACCGTTAATTATCTAATTGTAATTACAATACGAAATCCAATTAAGACGTCTTCGGAAACACTATTACTGCAAAAACCGCGTTATCTGGGTTTCTTGCTTGGTAATTATGCTATTTAAGACAACTAAAATTATGCAACACCAAAAAACCACAGAATATTGTTCTATAAGCTAGTTAAATAAATAAAATTTACTCACGTTAAAAACTTCGATCTTACAAATCACCGTTGTTTTTAACTTTTCGATTCCTCTGGGGGAGCCAATTTGTTGCGGACGTAAGGTGACCGAGCTCAAATCACGACGCACAACACAATTTAAAATGATATATATATAAATATATATATATCAAGTTTATTAAATTAAATAACTTAACAAACAATGTGATTACAATAATAAATATTATTGTAATCAGTAGTAAATACTACTAGTATATTAATAAAATTAATACAGTGAAACCTCTAAATACCGGACACTCTCGGTCGCCGTAATTTTGTCCGTTATTTAGAGGTGTCCGGTATTCAGAGGGGAAAAATTTTCGAAAATTCAAGAATCTCAATTTTTTCTTTCAAACTTAATCTTTTTCTTTTGCTGGCCATTGCGTACTACAAAACCGTATGTATTGGAATCACAAATACAACTAAACTAAATACGTATTAAAAATATACGAGTAGGATAACATCACAGAACAT
>JAIUCT010009399.1:0-11670 GCA_021307375.1 Tetraneura akinire | reverse complement strand
GTTTTAAATAAAACATTAAGAGTTCAAATGAACATAATAAAATAATAATATTAAATAATATTATTAACGGAAACGTAAAGCTCACGCTCGGTTCCGTACGAAGACTACCGAGCAGGCGGCGGTAGCGGTGGTTCACCGATCATCGCCGCCGTCGATAAACGTAACTTTGTTCAAACCAGTATTTGCATATAATTCGGGTAGTCCCGTCTTATTAAGCAAATAGGAACGGTAGGCCGTCGGGGTGGACGGGTGAAATATGACAGGCGTGAAACACGACCGTGTCAAGTTGAAGGTTTAGTATTGTAAGCTGTTTAAAATCTTATTATTTTTTCTGTAACTGATAATTTACTACATTTTTTATCTAGCTCTTTCAGCTAATCCATTAGATTGACTATGAAATGGAGGAGTTTTTATTATTTTAATATTACTTTCCTTACCATAACTCTCAAACATTCATGAATTAAAAGGAGGTCCATTATCAGATACTATATCTTCAGATAACCCAAAATATGCAAAGAAACTCTGTAACATACTTATAACTGCCTTGCAATTTGTCTTTTTCATTAACTTAATATCAATATATTTACTATAAGCATCTACTAGGTAATACTAAAAATATATTTACCTCAAAATGAAAAAAATCAATGTGAATTCTTTGTAAAGGTTTATTAACCATAGGCCACTCTGATACTACTTTTTCTTTTTTAACATTAGATGTTTGATCACATATTATACAATCATTACTAATTTTTTCTATATCTTTATTCATGCTCTTCCACCAAAATATACTTCGAGCTAACATTTTCATCCTTACTATACCTTCATGATCCTTATGTAAAACATTTAATATTTTTTCTTTTAAACTCTCTGGTATCACAATTCTATCACCAAAAAATAAACAATCATCTTGAGTACTTAATTTGTCTTTTAATTTAAAATAATATAAAAGTTCATTTTCTATCTTCTTTGGCCACTCCTTTAAAACATAATTATATACTTTCACCAATAATTTATCCTTTCCTAATGCATCCCTTACATCTATAGTATCAATATTAAAGTCATTTGTTATACACAATCTATTTATTGAATCTTCTTCTCTTTCAGTTCCTGTATTTAAAGGTAATCTACTCAACGCATCAACATGAGTCATCTGTTCACTTGGTCTATATTGAAATTCATAGTCATTCATAGATAATAATACTGCCCATCTTTGCAACCTATACTCTGCCACTACCGACGTTCCTTTTTGTGGATTGAATATTTCCTTTAATGCCTGCATATCTGAACATAAAGTAAACTTGTTTCCATAAATGTACTTATGAAACTTTTTAAGTGCAAAAACGATAGCTTATGCTTCTCTATGTATTTGTGAATATTTCTGTTCCGCTGGTGACAATGAGCTTGATGCAAATAACACCGGTTTCTCAATACCATCGACCACTTGAACAAAAATAGTTCCTACTCCATATGGAGAACCATCCGCATATACCACAATAGGTCTTTTTTGATAATATATTTCAAACAATTGATTTTTTACTAACAACTCTTTACTTTTCTTAAAAACTTCCTGATAACTTTGATCCCATATAAATTTAACACATTTTTTTAATAACTTATATAACACAAGTAATTCACAACTGAGATTAGGAATACATTTTCCATAATAATTTAACAAACCCAAATAAGCTTGTAACTCAGTAACATTATTTGGTGCTCTCGCTTCTCTGATCGCCTTCTCTGAAAGTGCGCTGTACTCGTCACCGAAACTGTCCACTCCCGATTACAGCAAACCTTTTTGACTCCAGACTGAGGCCAGCGAAATAGGGGCAGGTGCAGTTCTTTTCCAAAGGGGCGATAACCCTGAGGAAAGACGTATCATCTCCTATGTCAACAAAAAGTTTAGCGAAACGCAAAAACGGTACGCTGCAGTCGAGCGAGAATGCTTGGCCATAATTTGGGCAACGGACAAGTTTCGTCCATATCTTGAGACAGGAAATTTCGAACTTTTTACAGACAACTAAGCTTTAACATGGCTACACCGCGCGAAAGACAAAAACTCTAAATTGACAAGGTGGGCTTTCCAACTAGCCAACTTAGATTTTAGTACCGCGCACGTACCGGGAAAATAAACTAGGCACCTGACTTGCTATCACGTGATCCCGCGTCCGACTCACCGCTCGACGAGGACGGCCTTGAGGAAAGGTTAGTCGGCGTGCCAATGTCAATCTGCGTTACACACACCACAACCGCGAACATATTCGCAACGGTAAACCCGAACGGAGCTCCCATCGACAGGGACACGCTCGTTCGCTGGCAAACAGACGACACCGACACACAAACGATAATCGCGTCCCTTTCGGCAGACACTCCGGCGCGTAATACTCGCAATCCGAACACGGGCTCCTACATGCTTGTCCCTGACGAAATATTACGAACCGCTACGGGCGCCGAGCAGTTGGTAGTGGTGCCAAAGTCCAAGTCACAACACGTGATATGACGGTACCACGTTCACGCCCTTGCCAGTCATCCGGGCTGGAAAGAAACATATAGGGCGGTAAAGCAAAGGTTCTACTGGAGGGGCCAGAAGAGCGACTTGCGACTGTACATGACATCGTGTCATGTATGTGCGTGCACGAAGCCTCTAATTGCCCTTCCGGAGAATCAAGGGTCCCTCGGAAGCCATGGGAAGTCATCAGTATTGTCCTCATGGGCCCCTATCCCCGAACGAGTCGGGGAAAGGTATACATACTGGTGGCGACCGATTGCTTCAGCCGGTGGACCGAGGCGTACCCTCTAGGGACTGCGACTACGAAAACAATCACCGAAACGTTAGAGCGCGAGTTCTTTTCACGTTTCGGTTACCCGCGCGTGTGTCTCAGCGACAACGGCCCTCAGTTCGTCTCACGGGAGATGGCAAACGCTCTCGACCGCTGGGGAACACAGGGTTGGATCACACCAATTTATCATCCGAGGGCCAACCCGGTGGAACGTAGGAACCAAGAGCTAAAGAAAGGTTTGCGCGCGCAACTCACGACCGGCAACCATAGCTCTTGGGACGCCAAGTTGCCGTCGATCCTATTCGCAATCCGGAATAGGTGCAACACCCAAACGCATTACTCACCCGCGGCTCTGGTACTCGGTAGGGAGTGCAAGAGGCCGGGGGACTGGGTATTGTGTAAGGGAGTGCCAAATTCTGTGGTACCGAATGAGGAAAGAGCAGCAAGGGAAAAGAAGGTGCTGAATAAACAGGTCGTCGAGATAGGTAAGGATCAGAGACCAACGTTTAGGCAGGGTGACACCGTCTATTACAAGGCTCACCACCTATCAAACGCGCACAAAGGATTCCACGCAGGTTTCGCGCCGAAATGGTGGGGACCAGTGAGGCTGGCAACTCAGGTCGGAAAAGGGGTCTTCTTGACTGACCAGGAGCCGCCTAGGAAACTCCATGTGTCGTGCCTCAAGCAGACAAAATAACGTTTTCTGTTTTCGGTTTCTAGGATGCAGAGAGGACGCGGAAGTACCGGAAGGGCCCCGACGGGCGATCCAGCGCGTTTGGAGGACCTGTTGGCGGAGGTGAGAACCGTCACCTGGTGTCCCCCGCCGGAGGTCGTCCGGACGATGCCGGAAAGCCAGTTGTGGGCCTATCCGGCTCTGGCAGTGGCGTTATGTTTTGTTTCATTTCATTATATCTATCTATCATAAAAAGGTTTTATTTGATCAATATGTACAGGTAAATTAATAAATTTTCCATGTTTTTGTTTGTTAATAACTAGGGTCCAATTTGTTTAATAATTGTATAGGGTCCCTCATAACGATAAGAGAATTTATTCTCACGTACATTTACTTTTACTAAAACTTCATCATCTATTTTATAAGAAATTGTATTAGTTAAGACTTTAAATTTTTGTTTTGTTTTTTCTGACGCGTTTTTTAATTTATCTGTAATAGTTTTTCGGATGTGTTTTAATTTGTTAATTTCAGGCACAGCCACGCCCATTGCGCACAACTCGGCCGCCGAGGTTACTTCTTATTTGGAACCGAGTATAGATAGATATTGATTTTGATTTATGTTTACTAGTTTAAAGTTATTTTCTAATTTAATATTTTTAAAATACATATTCTTTGCAGCTTTAGTTGCTTCAGTCATATTTTACTTCTTTAAATGAAATTAAAACTCTATAGTTCTATTAACGTGTTGTTGAGCTTCAATTAAAGTTACCTATCGAACGATTCTGAAGTACTCGTATATTTGATAATATTGATAATTCATGAAGACAATCATCGCACATTAATCCAAGATCTAATATAAATTCAGAACTAGCCCACCGTTTTCTTAAACCAATGTATTTATTTCTTATTTTACTATCTCTGGTTATATCAGATGATGCATTTAAAAAGTGATCACATAATGCTTGATACATTTTCCATACTACAGTTACTGCTCTGAAACTACTAGCTACCCAACGTACATCTAATACACGGCCAATTTTTAAAAATAGATTGTCTAAGTCATTACAAATATTTTTTAATTCCGTTTGATTTTTTGCCGAAGAATTATAAAGAACATATAAATTGTCAATGGACGACTTAAAATCATTAGTAGCATTAACATCACTAATTGAATCGTTAACAGCCAGTTCTAATCTATGATTCATACAATGTAAACTAAAAATTAACGGATATATATCCTTTAACCGTTTTGCTACACCATTCTATTTTTCTTATAAAACACTAGCCCCATCACTCACAAATGATTTCCAGTTTTCTTTTAAATAATTATTGTTAAACCCTGATTTTATCAAACAGTCAATAAGCTGATTCACTATGTTTTCTGCTGTTTGATTTATTAGATGCACCCGGTCTAAAAAAATAAAGATAGGGTCATCATATGATATAGAAGCTTTTATATATACAACCATAGCACAAGTTGTACTCACAGTGGTTGATTCATCAATCAAAACTGATAATTTAGCCCCAGTCTCAACAATATTAAGAACAATTTTTTGTCTCATTTTCATAGATATATGGTCAATAATATTAGTTGAAGTATATCTAGAATGTAATGTTATCCCAATATTAATACCATTTAGTTTCTGTAGTTGTAAAAGATTATAGTGATCATTGAATGGACGGTTAAATTTTGCCATGTAATATGCTGTAAGGAAAATCATAGTAGTTGACTTGTTAGATTCAAATGCTGTTTCTTCAAATTTGTTAATTAGATTATTTGATTCTTTTTGCATTATAATAGATAAGGCTGTTTGATGAGCTTTAGATGAATAATGTCTTTTTATTTTATTATGAAGGTTAGAAAGTCGAGTTACTTTATTTTTACTTGTACCTGCACTTATTTGACATAATGACCACTCTTTAGAAATTTCCAAGTCTTGACTCTTAAATGTTTTTAATTTACTAACTTCAGAACAAGCTGTACAGCCTAAGAGTCCCTGTTCACAAAATAGCCATGTATATTTCTCTTTTTTTTCAGCCCATTGTTCAGTGGTCCATTCTGAAGGTCAACAAATTATTTTAGTTACTAATTGTGAGTCAGATACTTGTAAATTTTGATTATTATTGATCTGTAGCAAAAATTATAAATTAAATGTAATACTATACCTGACACAATTGATTACTGAATTAAACTTTAATGAATTACCTGAACAACACTTATTGCACTTGAATTATTTGAATTAACTGAATTGACTGTAGTAGATTTCTGACTCAACTATTATATAAAATAAAATAAATTAATAATATATATACCTAAATAGGTATAATAAATATCTAAATACAATAATTAATTACACTAACTAGTATAATTAATTATATTTATAATAAGTATAATAGTTAACTAGTTATGATATTTAAATTATTTAACTTACTTTATGAGCTACTTAAGATTGAGTTTCATTTATATTATTTTCTTCATTGTTTGATAACTTAATTTTTTTAGTAAAAAAAGAGTACAATGTTAGATTTTTATTTTTATTTTTATTTTCAGTCATTTTACTTAAAATCAGCCGATCGGTTTACTTCACTTTCTAAAATAATATGTTATTCTTTTCAAATTTATAAGCGTGGTTATAATATGCACATTGCACAAACGCACAGTTTAACCATTGATATTTGATAGTATATATTCCGATATTCGTTAATCGTATCATTTCACATTTGTACTATTCACATAATAATATAAAATAAATAGTACTTATTACTGATAATAAAGAGAAAAATATGTTAATTACAAATTGTATTTGTACGAACAATAAATTTACACTTGGTTTAATACTTTAATATTATATGATAGGTATTAATTATTTTAAATTTATAACAAAGATAATTTAGTTGAAAGTCAAAATGTAATCCAGGAAATCCCATAAAATTCAGATAAAACTTAGGAAAGTGGGATTAATAATAAACACGACCAGAAATATTATATTTGTATAATTATTGTAATATACGAGTACGTAGAGTCGAGAAAATACGTGTAATAAAATAGGCGGTGGTCAACCTTTGGAAACAGTAACGTCAGGTGTCATTTCAAATTAACAATAACACCCGAACGGAGCAAGCAATGAAAAATTATTTTTACCAAAATTAGTATAATTTTTTCTATTCTATAACATTTCATAGATATATTATAATTTAGAAATTTTCCTATAGGTATTGTAATAGTACTTATATGGTTGGGCTATGACCGTATACCCACGTATCATCTTACTTTAAAAACGTATACGCTAATATAGAAAAATAAAGAAGTAGGTATACGCCGTTACCCCCGTATATGCCCCAATACACCACTTATTTCAGCTATTACATTTACATTTGTTGGGGGAATTATAGCAATATCAAAAACACTTTTTGGATTGTAACCATGCACTAAATAATGCAGGGTGTATCCAGTAACTTGATGAACTGAATTATTATAAGCATAAACTATATAAGGTAAATAATCTGCCCGTTTATTATTTTCTTAAACATATGGTGAAATCATATCGATTAATGTTTAATTTTGTCGTTCAACTTGACCTGTGATGCTGGTTTAAATGGAATTCCGAATTTTTTGTCTATATACAATGCGTCCAATAATTCTATAACTCTTTGAGCTGTAGTATGAGTTCTGTTATCTGATCTTACTACATTCATGGGTCCGAATCTTAGAATTAATTCAAGTAAAAATTTAATAGTACTTTTTGAGTTGGCGTTTGCAAATGGTTTTGCAATACAATATTTACTAACACGATCTGTTGCGACTAGTATATATTTATAACCACTAGAACTCGAAAGTGGTCCCATATAATCAATGATAATTTCCTGCATTAGGTACTTCCCCTTTATTTAATGGATGAAATCCTATTTTGGGTGGTTTTAGAACTTTGAACGGTTTTCTCTTTTGACAATCGAGACATGATAATACATAGGTACTTCATTATATTTTTGCGCATTTTAGGCCAATAATAATTTGTTCTGATTTTACTATATGTTTGGTAAACCTTACGTGTGCACTTAATGGGTTTTCGTGATTCTCGTTTAGTATTAGTTGCAGTGGCGTAATTTGGTAAAAACTTTTGGTGTTGCAAACATTATTATGTGGGTCATAGATATTTGATGTTAGTTATTTCAGAATGAGGAGGAAGTGAAAGGTCAAATGATCCTTTTTTAAAAAAGTTATTTGCATTAATCATTTTAATAAACTAACATCATATAAATAAAAATGATTTAGGTATATTTATAAATTATAATATTAATTTTTTAAATTTGTATTCATAATCTATAATCAATTTAAATGTGATCTCCGCCTGTTCATAGTTGTGTCGTTGTTAAATTCGTTAATAACTTCTTCTAAATTAACTATTCTTTCTTTTTTAATTTGTAAAATTGCTAAATTACTCAATCGCTCTTGATTCATAGTGGTTCTTAAATGGGTTTTTAATCTTTTCAGGCATGAAAAAGATCTTTCACAACTTGCAGTTGTTGGGGGAATAGTAAGAAATATTTTCATTTTAAACATATTTGTTAATTCTATGTTGGAGTATTTTGCTATAAACATTCTGTTACATACTTCAATTCCAATATCTAGTTTTTTTTTTTCAAAACCATTTATGTATTACAAATTACATTTAATGCTTTTAATGATGGAGTACTATTGACAATTATATATTTTAAACCATTTAATATATTTAAATTGTTTTCTTGAAAACGTTGTTGTATATCTCTAATTATTTGTAATAGAATAAAAGAGCAGAAAAAAAACTAGTACAGGTACGAGTGTGTATAAAAACCTATTCGTTTCAGAAATCTCCTACCTGATTATAATGTCAAACCTACTCTCCATTCCACTTCGAAAAATATTATTATGATTGTACTTACGGTCTCCTTTGGTCCTCGACGTTGAACTTGAAATATTAAATAATGGGAGTGGTACGATACTCGTTACTATCGATCTGTCGTGATATATCTTATTTGTTTAATTACCTAAGACACCAGCACAAATTTAATGTCCAATGAAGGAACAATAAACTTAGAGCTTTGGCACATACAATACAATAATCTCCTCAGGTGTACTCCCACTGGTGCAAACAAATGTGCACCAATGGCTTCCTCCTTAACAGACAAGATTGTATTGTAATATAAAATTAATGCGTGATATCACCATGCCTCGTCCACTCGTTCATGTTAAGCAAAAATCACCACATTAATCTATCATGCAGGTCTACGTGATATATAGGTTATACCTTATGTGTTAGATATTAATAAATAAAGAACAAAAGGTTTAATATCAATACAGATTGACGCGGTCGTCGATTTGGGAATACCCATTCGACGATCCGTGGTCGTCTCTTATCGTCCGGTCGGTCCGTTCGCGGGAAGTTTCCCCGCGCGACGTGAGGATGGGGGATCGTGGCGGCGACGGCTAACACCGTCGTCGTCCCGGTCCTCTGTCTTTTGACTTACGTCGAGCAGTGCACACCACCCGCGGTTACTTGTACAATAATATAATATCCTCGTTATAATAAACTATTTGTCATTAATATATTACTCCTGTGTTAATAATTTACCAACAACATCTCAACCGTGTCATTGGCGCAGTCGGTAAAACTTTTTTATGTTTTTTTGTGTTATCTCTTGTGTTGTGACTCTGCTTGTTTTACTTTCGCAAGTGAAAAGCGTGGAAGAGTTTTCAAAGGGAAAAAGAAAGCGGAAGAATGAAGAACAGGTTCAAGGTAAGAAATTATATAAATTTATAAGCAGAGACAAAATTACGTACGGAACGTAAATAAAAAAAAAAAAAAATTTTTTTTAGTTAATTTAAAATTTATTTTTTCTTACCGGGTACTCTCCGGAACACGTCACGGGTTGACGGAGCTAGGCCGAATTTTTCTTTTTTTCTAATAGAAAATTATCGTTTATGGTCTTACGGGTAGGCAGGTCTGAACCCAGACTCAGGGGAACGGTTAAGAAAATTCGTAGCAAGTCAACTGACGTGTAGAACACGATGTCGAAGGAAGGTAAATTGTTAGGCGAGCTCACAGTGCTTGAATTAAAAAGGGAGTTAGTAAAAAGAGGGTTAGAATCCAAGGGGACAATACCCGAATTAGTTTTAACGTTAGAAAAATATATTAAGGAGAACTCAAAAGGGGACCCCCTAGAATATGTATTTTCAGCGAAAGAAATATCTCCAACATCAGCAAAAAACCAAGCAAGCCGAGCGGAAAGTCCCAAACAAAAACGAAAAAACCACGAGGCAAATCGGAAACGTACTAGGGGAAATCCTAGAACGTCTGAAACGAGTGGAAGCAGTCGGAAATTCCGACAAAATGCAATCAGCAATCGACGAATTACTAACACGGGTAAACCGATTAGAACAGTCAAGAGACCAAACAACGGGAAACCCCACTGATACGACAGGTGTCAGCGGTCGGGGAAACCCAGCGGAGCAGAAAGAAGGTACGTCACGGGATTTCCAAACGACGCACACGACAGTCCAAACTGGGAAAACCATAATCAACAAAATCGATGATCGACGGGTTTATCCAACAGTGTCGAACGACGGAAATTCCAATCTACAATCCATACCATGCGTTATGTGCGGGACAATCCCGACAGTAACAACAACAGTTACGAACGTACAGTCAAAAATTCGGGTTTCACCAATAACCTATCGCAGCCGGGAAATCACACATCAATGGATAGACATTGGGAACTCCCAAAAAGTCTCAGTCCGGATTTCCCCGATATGGTAACAAACTCAGACAATGTTCCGCATGACAAATCGTTGGGAATAACCCAACATACTACGCAACGGGAATCCCAAAGGCAAACAAACATAAGTTTCAAAACCGAAACCCGGGAAAACCCACGTAGTCAGTATATGGGAAATACCCATAATGTATTAAACATTACTTTAAAATACGACAATTTTGTAAAGGATTGGCCGGAGAATTCGAATCTAATACCGCGATAAATCTGCAAGCGGCTAAAGATTCACTACCCGAATTCGCGGGTAAGAAAGAAGAAGATCCGGTACGCTTTCTAAGTACGACAGTCGACGTACTGATGGAGGCGAAAATCCCACAAAAGAGATGGGTAAAAGTAGTTGCACCGCAACTAAAAGGAGAAGCTGGAACGTGGTGGGGACGAATATGAGTAATCGACCCCACTTGGGACGAATTCAAAAAAGAATTTGTCATCAAATTCAACGGGCCCCAGGTTCGAGCAAAACAGTATACCGAACTTATGGGGTGGAGACAGCTTCCCGATCAAACTACGGGCGATTTTGTATTACAAAAAATACAATTATTCCGTAGACTGGACACCGGATTGGATGAAGAAAATGCGGTGGCGACAATCATCGAATTGATGAGAGAAGAGCACCAGGGGTTAGTTCGCGTTCAAAAACCAAAAATTGTGGCGGACCACATAGTGCTTGGAATTGCACTACGGAGATCCCGACAAAGTCGGGAATCGGTAAGCCGGCCGGCGGGACCGGGAAAAACCCACCGGTCAGAAGGTAAAAAACCCGGCAAAACAAAAACAAAATATTAAACGTGAAGTATGGGGAACCCCCAAAACATGAACGATAATGATCGCCAGGTCCTAGAAAGCCTACTATTCACTGTTAAGACAAATGGAGACGTCAAAATACCATTAGGGGTGAGACGTACTTCGGACACGGATAGTTTGTACGAACTACGGCAAAGGTTCACCGCACACGTGGAAGCGAATTTACGTGGGAACTCCGGTACGTGCCCGGGTCACTCTCGTGCTGTAGAATACAGTAGAGTGATGGCACAAGCCACGACGAAAACCGATGACCATGGGCAAGTGCAGTTGACTAAGGATAGTCACGTGCTGCATGATGGAAACCATCAATTGCTGGCATCGGTTAAGTCAGGAGCCTTTAATTCGCCACGTAGTAGGAATGAAGCGGCGGAAATACCAACACCGACGGTGAAGTTGGAATTCCCAAACGGAATTGTCGTCACTTTATTGGACTAGCAAGATGAGAAAACCTACGTGCGACCGTGGATTGCCGACAAGTACGCACAAATAATAGACTGTCAAAAATTGACAATTAGGATGGCGGATGGGCATACCCGTGAGGCGGATAGAAAATGCCGTCTCAAAGCTCAAATTGCGACAATCGATGTGGAATTTGAAGCAATAGTC
>JAIUCT010009398.1:10734-26051 GCA_021307375.1 Tetraneura akinire | reverse complement strand
AGCAAGTTATGAAGTAGCTAACCTGATAGCTCGCGAAAATAAAAGTTTTAGTGATGGCGAATTTGTAAAAAAATGTATCTTGGTAAGTGTAAAATAAATTATTCCGGAAAAAATGTCTGTATTCGAGAATATCAGTTTGTCTCGAAACACTATTACTAGGAGGGTAGAAGACATTGGAGGTGAATGACGCAGTTACAAATAAAATCGAAAACGTTTAAATTTTTTTCTTTAGCTTTGGACGAAAGCACTGATGTGATAAGATATACAGATTATAATATAACGGAAGATCTTGCTTCATTAGAAAGTATTTCTGGAACTACAAAAGGAGCTGATATTTTTGAAAAAGTGAATTGTTGTATTGAAAATTTAGGACTGACCTGGGAAAAACTTTGTAGTATTACAACAGATGGAGCTCCAAATATGGTTGAGCGAAATACGGGATTAGTTGGAAGGATAGCTGAGTTAACAACTTCAAAAATGATTGAAACCCCTATATTTTACACTGTTTTATTCATCACCTATACAAATTTCTAATTTTTATAAAATGGTCACAGGCCGGTTGGAACACCTTCGCGGGCCAGATCCGGCTCGCGAGCCGCGGGTTGGGCACGCCTGTTCTAGTATTAATCGTTTATCATCATGAGAGATATAAGTTAATTTTTTTGTTTTTATTTTTTTAATCATATGATTATATGATCTAATAGATGCATTGTCGGTATATTTATCAAATCCTCCCAAGGGCGTATATTAGGGGAGGCTACGGGGCAATCGCCCCTCCCAGGATTTTTTTAAAGATATTTATATAATTATTAATACAAGAAATTGTTGTTAATATTATTATTTTTAATAATATTTCTTTACGTACGAGTATATCAGCTGAAATAGTGAAATACCAAATTATTTATATCTACTTTGTAATTGTTCATTGTATGTGCATATACTGTCGTCTCGTACAAATTTATTACAAATTTGAGATATGATGTGATTTACAAATTACGATAATATAAAGATAAATTGCAGGTGATGTTTAAACAATCTTAGTATGTGTTGTATTTTCATCGTATAACATTACAAACGTGTGATTTTTATTTTAAAACTCGTACACATAATATTTAGTTTTATTAAAATGAAAAGGAAACATAGTAGTAAAGTACACTTTTAAATTTGTGCAGCAAAAAAAAAAAAATTGTATTTATGATTAATGTAATTTTTAAATACAGTGTTTTTTTAAAAAAATTTTACTCTCAAGATATATATTATGTAATTTATTAATAAAAGTAAACATGAATTTTTTCAATAAAAGTTTTATTTAAAAATCGCCCCTCCCTAAAACGTGGGCCAGGGACGCACCTAAATCCTCCACTATTAAATAAACATTTTTTATGCTTTTCAAATGTCATACAATGTTTAACCACATGTTTCCTAATAGCTTTGGCTTTGATCTTTTGTTTACCATTAATTATATAAGAATATGATTTCGCACGAAGTGCTATAAATTCAGTCATTATTTTTCGTTTGGTCTCATCAGAAAACAGACCCGGTATCTTTTTTCTTTCTGCTATAAAACATGGATGGTCATCTGGTAAATTGGATGTATCCATACGATCGAGTAATATTGGGTTGGATAACAAGTCTGTATAAAAATCAGTAGTGTTGATGTGATAAACTAACGAATCTAAAATAAAATAAAAAAATTAATGAATGGAAACGAAAAATGGTCAGACATTTTACAAATAGTTTTACACGCCTATAATTCGGCAATTCGTTATTCAACGGTTAGGTTAGGTTAGGATATTGATTTCAAAATAGGGGAAAAAGTACTAGTGAAAATACCAAAACGTAAAAAAGACGATCTGATACTCATGCCGCAGGGATATAGGTGTGCATATCATAGTATTTAATTAGAATTAGAATTTGAATGCAATGATAAACCATTGAAAAAACGATTCTGAGCGAAATTCAGTCAGATAATGTAGGTATTGATTAATATATTGCAGTTTTTTCGTCAATTTTTCATCGTTTTTTCTAACGCATAGGATCAATTTTGAGAAATTCGAAAAATGACCTAAATAAAGTACCAAGAACATCAACTTTCCTACCGAAAACATATGCTATTCGTGAAAATGGGACCATTATTTCGGTAGTACAAGTATCTTCAGTCATAACAAAAAAATAAAAATATCAATTTTAAACAGCTATAAAAAAAAAATGTGACCATGGATTTTTCTAATATTTTGATATGATGATTCAGACATACGTAAGAGGAAAAAAAACGGCGGTCACCCACCCACTGTCGATGCCTGGCTACGGTGCTCAACACCGAGATAGCGTTCGGGAATATTTCGCGGACACCACACGCGTCTCCCATAGAGCCACGTTTTTGTGAATGCCGTTTTTTCGTCATTTTT
The DNA here is from genome assembly GCA_021307375.1 of Tetraneura akinire. NCBI lineage: Eukaryota > Metazoa > Arthropoda > Insecta > Hemiptera > Aphididae > Tetraneura > Tetraneura akinire. The sequence continues at coordinate 23,643 of JAIUCT010009398.1, read as the reverse complement.
TTCATAATATTTTCATTTAAACTAAAAATGTTAACTTTAAACAGCTATAAAAAAAAAAATTGGGACTAGGGATTTTTCTAATATTTTGAATTAATGTTAAGTAATATATAAATATACTTCAGTAAAATTTTCAGACCTTAATACCAAAAATTGCTAATTTTATCAAACATTATATACAAAAAAAACGAGAATTTTACGAAATACAAGTCCTATATTTTGTAGACAAATGAACGTAACGGTTACACTACTATACATAGTACCTATATGAACTCCCAAAAAAAATTTCAAGTCTCTAACTTCAAAATTGTCCGAGTTATCGTAAAATATTGAAATCAAATTCGTCGAAATTTGAAAAATGCCGTTTTTTCGTTATTTTTTGGTCGTTTTTTCTACCGCATAGGGTCAATTTTGAGAAAATCGAAAAATGATCTAAATAAAGTACCAACTACATCCACTTTGCTACTGGAAACATATGCTATTCGTTATAATCGGAGCATTATTTCGGGTAGTAAAATTGTCTTCATACTTAAGAAAAAAAAAAAGACACACATCATGTAAAACCAATACATTCTTTGTTACGCTCAGAATCTAAAATAAATTTTTCAAATAGATTTTATAGACCATATTCAATAATAAAAAAAATAAATAAGAACGGTAAATTAGTAGACGTTCCAATACATGTACAACAAATAAAGAAATTTATAGATAAAAGTCACCAAACTTATAATATATTTTATTACTCTTAACCGTTTAACCGTGAAAATAAAAATAAGCAATCTAATCAAAACGTTAAATATCTAATATAAATTATCTGGTCTTGTAACGCGCGTCTAATATTACAAACTATAACAGAATTAAAAGACTACAATTAATATTCGCGGAAAAAAAATCAGTCTATGGACAGCCGACACTGAATACAAAAGCATTTTTGAAAACCATAAAGTCTATAATATTTGTAATTTATTTTATTTCCTTTTAATTTTTATTAATTAATTCTTTTTGCAATTTTACTTAATTAAATATTTAATATATAAAAATGTATGCATTCGTATGCGATAGATCTATATATAACTTATAATTTGAATAATTCAAAATTATCCATAAGGCAAAATACAACATTCCAACCACTACACTCCAATTTGCATTGATGCTCATTGTGCTAGATATGTGTTATGTTTTGGGAAGAGGAGCCAAAATCAAATAGTCATTTCGATATGCTAGCAGAACACGAGCGGATCACCGCAGCTAATTCCATGGCACATATGCGCATGCGTGAGCCTTATCAAATTGTTATCATTTTTTACATTATAATTTTAAGGAATAAATCTAACAACATAATAAGGCACTATAGGTATAATAAATGACAATGCTCTCACGAGTCATGGACTCATGGTATCCACTCCTTAGGTTTGAAATCTTCTAACATACATCATAAACTATATATTCGACGCCACTGATTTTCACCTAACCACGAGTATTCTTTGCTCCTCGGACAGGATAATGGTGTTGGCCAGTGGGTGTATTGACTATTGAATTAAAAAAAAAAACATAATTTTTTTAAAATTCAAAGGTTCACAATGATTTGATGATTTAATGCAGTGTATACAATTTTTGAGATTTTATTTATATTGTTAATTATAATCAATGAATATGGTCATATTTAATTTTCAGAACTTTTTATTACATATTAAAAACTTTAGGAGAAATGAACTTAAAAGAAATCAGTAAATTCCACACAAATTGTATTAAAAAAAAAATCCTGTCACAATTTTTGAAATTTTTCAGTTTCATAAGTTATGTACTGGAGTATGGTCATATTGCTGATTTAATTACCTACCTTTAATTATAGAAATATAAAATAGTAGGATTTGCTATACATTTATATATAGTTATCTGGAAAATTAGTACAAAAAAAGAAAATTAGGCATTATAGTACAAAAGTTTCATCTATTAACACCAAGAAAAGTTTAGATAAGTAAATATGTTTTATTAGTGTTTTATTCGAAGGTGATAGTGCAGTGGATACATTTATTTATACTTGAGTTTTAAGTTTTTAGTTTTTTTACTTACATTTTTATTTGTATTTTGAGTTTTTTGATAACCATTTTATATGTGATAACACTGATAACATTAAATTATGATGCACGCATGCGCATATGTGCCATAGAATTAGCTGCGGTGATCCGCTCGTAGCAGAACAACGACTCTTTATTATATACAATAATAATATAACACAAACAAAAATAATATTATGGTGGTAGCACTGATGACCACTAATCAGTACACCACACTATCACCTTTAAAAAAAAATTACAATAACTAATAATACCTATATAAAAATATAATTATTATTTAATTATTTCTTAACTTATAAGACAATTTTACTTTTCTACTAGAACACCTTAATCCTTTATTTTCAACCAATGATGTTTTTTATGTACAATAATATTATTACCTATTTTCTTAGGATATCTTAACTGATTAACATGTACTGTTCTAATCCTATCTTTTAAATTAATTACATATTATATATATTTACTTAATTGTTTAATTACTTTTTCTGGTAACCATTAAATATAATTTTTTAAATTATTTCTATAATATACTGTTCTGTTTTTGATTATAATAATAACTACAATTGTATTTTATAAATAAACTTTATTATATCTTTATTAGTACTTTAAATTTTAATACTTTAAGTAAGTTGTACATTAGACAAACGTATGTTGTAGCGATTCAGCTTACATAACAACATGAGCGCCATAACATTATCAATACATATAACAAATATAAAACTAACCTATAAGTTATTATAATATCAAAGTGATTATAAATATGCTTAACATATACTACCTCCCCTTTTTTAAATCTACACCTTCTTGCTTTATCATAACACTTGTTTTTACATAAATCAAATCTTACTTTATTTTTCACTACTGAACTATTAACTATTTTTCTTGGATTAATAGATGAAGCATAAAATCTTAATTTATATGAAAACATACGATCTGCAGGAGACTGTGCAGTAACAGTTTGTTGCGGACGTAAGGTGACCGAGCTCAAATCACGACGCACAACACAATTTAAAAGGATATATATATAAATATATATATATCAAGTTTATTAAATTAAATAACTTAACAAACAATGTGATTACAATAATAAATATTATTGTAATCAGTAGTAAATACTACTAGTATATTAATACAATTAATATATAATGTTTTAAATAAAACATTAAGAGTTCAAATGAACATAATAAAATAATATTATTAACGGAAACGTAAAGCTCACGCTCGGTTCCGTACGAAGACTACCGAGCAGGCGGCGGTAGCGGTGGTTCACCGATCATCGCAGCCGTCGATTAACGTAACTTTGTTCAAACCAGTATTTGCATATAATTCGGGTAGTCCCGTCTTAATAAGCAAATAGGAACGGTAGGCCGTCGGGGTGGACGGGTGAAATATGACAGGCGTGAAATACGACCGTGTCAACTCTCCCCCCCCTAAGCCGTACACTCCTATGGTTTGAGCCAAAAGGTATTATGTGGCTTTACATGAAGTCACCTCATTGTTAAGCCACCCCTTCATCTGGGTACTGTAGTGATCCACGTATAATAAGTTTAACTATTCTTTATACGTGGCGCTACAATGCAACGCGTTCTACGCTTTATATGACGAAGTCAGTTCCACTCGGCGTCTCGAAAGTACTTCAGCGATGTTGAGTTAAATAAATTAACAATTTCACAAAGTTAAAATGTAAAAATAGTTTATTTATTTAAAAAGTATAAAGATAGTGAAGAACACTACCTGAGATATAATAATTAAATATTCTTAAGACTAAATGAGTTTACTCAGCAGTTGACCAATACTAAAAGTAATGAAAGCGTCAACGGCGTTTCGACCCGTAAGAATACAAAATCACATCTAAAAACTAACATGCACCATCACCTGTATATATAGTAGGTCCACCCGGATTTTAGGAGAGAAGAAAGGATTGTTTGTTATAATAAGTAGATGGCCTCGAAGGTTCGTCGTACTTAGAGAAAAACAAAAATATGTTTTTTCTAAGTAGTCGCCGTTGTTTTCGGGAGATCACAAAATGACGCGCCCCGGCGTGGAAGACGGTTCTCACGGATTCAAACTAGTTTTATCCATTATATCTGTTACATGACATTTGTGCGTCGGTACGTAAATAAGTTGGTGACCTCGAAAGGGTTACCGTTTTTTAAGAAAAACAATAATATGTTTTTCTGGGTCCTTGTTGTTTTCGGATGACAGAATGGCGAGGCCGTGCATTCCGGCGTGGAAGACGGTTCTCACGTACCGTACTCAAACTAGTTTTATACATTATATCTGTTATATGACATTAAGCCTCTTGAACGTACGTAAATGTGTTTACCGTTTTTATCGGGTTCGTCTACCCTCGGTGTTAGGTTTCTAAAAAGACCTTCGGCTTGTATTTAAAAGAAAAAAGATTATGCGTCTCCGTGTGGTAAACAACTTATATAATAAAAATAATATTAAGTAGTAAACGTATTGGGTTTACTACAGTACTTAGAACCCTGAAGGTTTATGGGCGGAAAGGGGCGGTTTCCACCCTGCTTGCTGCCCTCTACCCGTTACTGCTCGGATAAGATCTCCTCGAACGCGTCCAGGAGATCTCCATTGCCTCGTCGCCGATCGCCTTCCTATTCACGCTGGTCGCGGATGTTGAAGGTGGGCTGTTGGCTGATGGTCCGGTTGCAGCTGGACCGATGGCAGTTGGGCCGGTTACAGCTGGGCCGATGGCAGCTGGGCCGTTGGCGGCTGGGCTGATGGCAGCTGGGCCTATGACGGCTGGACCGATGATGTCTGGACCGATGGCCGGTTGGTCGTAGTGGGCGCCTTCTGTGGTAGTGGCCCGTCCTTCTTAGTAAATACTAACAAGGTTTAAGCATGTAACGACGTAACGGGTTCGTGCACAACCGAAAATACAAAGTACCAAAATAATTGTTTTAAATAAAACAATAAGTTCAAATGAACTATTGTATTGTATTTTCTGTTGCATCCACGATGATGTCTCGTATACGACCCCGTGCATCGACACACACGACCACGTAAGATTAAATAAATAATGTTTTAAATAAAACATAAGTTTAAATAAACTGTTTTTATCTTACGGGCGTTGTATCGCACAGGTACGTACTTACGTCGATTACTGGAAAACGACCGAACGAGCAGGCGGTGGTGACTCACCGAACAGCGCCGCCGTCGATACCCGTAACTTTTTCTTAGACCGATATTTGCATATAATTCGGATAGTCCTGTCTTAATAAGCAAATAGGAGCTGTAGGCCGTCGGGGTGGACGGATGGAATATGACAGGCGTGATACACGACCGTGTCAACTCTCCCCCCCTAAACCGTACACTACCGTGGTTTAAGAAAAAGTTATTACATGGCTTCACGTGAGGGCACCCCATCGTAAAGCCAACCCTTTATTTGGGTACTAGATTCCACCAGGCCCTGCTCCTCCATTTCCCGTACCATATCGATTATATATTTTTATTTTCCCGGGGTACGGATAAGGACGCAGCGCTACAGAGGACGGATTATTAAGTTGAATATCGTGTTCAATTAATTTCGTCCTACCTATACTTTCATATAAAAACACTAGGATACTTGGTCAGTATGGTTTTTATTTTTTTCTACGTATTCGGGTCTCCCGAAAAACGTGTATCAGAAAAATCCGGAAGCTGGTGTAATAGAAATAGGGGTGTAAACCGGAATTCTCCGCACCCCTAAGTTGGACTCAGGATCCACCATTTCGTCATAAATACAACTACATGATTCTACCTGTTCATCGCCCAACGAAAATTTTTCGATCAAGTTGTCAGTTTGATCGGATAATAAAATATCTTTAAATTCGTAATTACTATTGGACGAAACAACAACTTGTTGAATTGCCGCAGTTTCATTACTCGTTCCTACTATCGAATTCTCTTGGTCAGAAATAAACGAAATTTTGGAATTAATTTTAAAGATACTTTTGGGAGGTAGGATTTTGCCGTTAATTATTTTCGGGACGACTTGTCGGTCTTTTTGTCGACCCGATTGCCGTTTCCCGAATTTCTATCATTAACTCTCCTATCATTAGCCGCGGGTTTTATCGTCCCCGTACGACTTGGACATTTATCTGGGTAGTGTGCCCCCAGGCCCGGACTAAGGGGGGGCCAGAGGGGGCGTGTCCCCAGGGCCCACACTGTTATGGGGCCCCCAGAAAAAAATTAAGAATTCTAAATAACATTGTCACAAAAAAAAATATTTATAAATTATTTATATTTTATTAAAAAAAATTTATATCATAAAATATTAAATATTTTAGTATGTTTTTGTGGTATAATAATACACGTACACCACGGTATAGAAGATAACAGCTATTACAGTTGTAACGTTGTATGTATCTCGATTCTCAAATTCTTGATGGTTAAATTTTAAAAGCGATAAGAAATATCGATAGTTTTGTTATTACGAATGAGTGATTTTATGAAATCTATTAATAGATTATTTAGCTATGTAGGCTGCAGCGCGCGTGGGAAATAACCATAGATGTATCACGTATACATCTATGGAAATAACACTAGTGTGTGTAACTATAATATTCTATGTAACTGACAATATTAATAAATAATAATAATATGTGATAACTGATAATATTATGTTAAATGTTATTATTTTTAAAAATGTGCAAACCGCCACGTTACGTACGTCTAATAGGTATGTTTTATTGTGTAATGTGTACTTTTTAGTTGTTATACCAGGACTATACGAATACGCGAGTCTTTAATTATTTTGTTATATTTATTAATTTGTATTTTTTCACAATGAATGAAAAAAAAAAGTACATGAGTGGATATCAAAAAAGAAAATTAAAAGAAAAAAAAAATGAAGTGACTGCTGCATTACCAAAGATCACTGGGTATTTTAATAGTAGTAAATGTGATTTATTACCAAGTAAGATATAATTTTAAGCAATACCTCACAACATGTTATATTATTAATTATTATGTATGTATATTATTATAATATATCACAGTGTTTGATTTTCTATTTCTTTTTACTGACATATTGAAGTGTTAACTATTTACTGTTTAAACAATTTTCAGATAATAATGATAAAATTGATTCTACTCCTAGTAGTACTGAATTGAATTCAAATAAAAATGATTTGACTACTGTAGGTGTATTACCAAGTAAGTTATAATTTTAAGCAATACGCCAATACACCAATACCTATTATGTTATATTAATATTATTAATATGTATGTATAATATAATACAGGTTTTTTTCTAGTTTCTTTTTTTACCTATGTATTTAAGTGTTAACTGTTTATACAATTTTTCAGGTAATAATGATAAAATTAATTTAACTATTACAAATGAGACAGAATCACAAATTTCTGTAAAATGTGATCCTACTCCTGGAAGTGTTGAATTGAATTTGAATAATTATAATGAAAATTCATCTTTATATATTGATCCATATTACTGGCCAAGTGAAATTCATCATAAATTCATACAATTCTGTGTAGAAAAAGGACCAGAATTCTTCCAAAATAAAAATAAGAATTTTAACCAATCTGCCCGCTGTGATGGTAAATTATAATGTAACCTCACTATAAAAATAATTGTTAATACTATTTATATAAAAAATATGTTTAATTTATAGATAAAAATCACACAAGACATCTTACCAATGGAATGTTTGTACGAACACTGTCTAATGGTGAAAAATGTCATCGACAATGGATGTTATATTCTCCCAGTCAAGGAAGTATTTTCTGTTTCATGTGTAAATTGTTTGGAAGTAGTCGATCAAAAGACAATCCATTTGTTTGTAGTGGATTTGATAAGTGGAAAAAAAGTGAAAGAATTACTCAACACGAAAATAGTATAGATCACAGAAATGCCACTACAAAATGGTTATTAAGAGTAAATTCAACTATTTTAATTAATAAAGAAATATGTAGACAAATCTCTGTAGAAACTGAATACTGGCAAAAAGTATTAAAGCGTGTAATATCTGTAATCAAGTTTCTTGCGTCAAGAGGCTTACCATTTAGAGGCGATGAAGAATTATTTGGGGTAAATAATAACGGAAATTATTTAGGTATTTTAGAACTCATATCAGAACATGATCCGTTTTTAAAGAATCATATTGAAATACATGGTAATAAAGGTAGTGGACATCCATCATACCTTTCAAAAACTATTTGCAATGAACTAATCACTCAAATGAATACAGATCTCACTAATCTTATTATAACACAAGTAAAAGAAGCCAAATATTATTCAATCATAATGGACTCCACACCAGATTTATCCAAAACTGATCAAATGGCCATAGTTCTAAGATATTGTACACCAACTAGTGTAAACGAACGACTAGTTGAGTTATGTCCATTTGATAATCATAAAGGTCAATCATTATATTTCATATTAGAAGATTACTTAAATAATGTTGGACTAAATATTGAAGACTGTAGGGGCCAGTCTTATGACAATGCTGCTAATATGAGCGGCAAGTATGAAGGATTACAAAGTTATGTGAAAAAAAAGAATAATATAGCTGTCTATATTCCATGTACTGCCCACTCATTAAATTAGGTTGGTGTGCATAGTGTAGATTGTTGCATTGAAGCAGTGAGTTTTTTTGGATTTGTTTAAATGTTATACAATTTTTTTAGTGGTTCTACTCATCGTTGGAAAATTTTAACAGAAAAATTAGAAAAAAATAGTAAAAATCAAGTAAGTGTACTAAAGGCATTAAGTAATACACGATGGTCTAGTCACTTTGATGCTTGCAATGCTTTGGTAAAAAATTATAATACAATTATTAATGTGTTGGAATTCATTTGTGATAGTAATATTGAAAACGGTGACACTAAACGAGATGCAAAAATTTTATTAAAATCGATATTAAAAAAAGAAACTGGATATTTGGCTATTTTGTGGAATGATATATTAGAACGGTGCAATAAAACATCAATTGAACTTCAAAGCAAAACAGTTGATCCATTAAAAGCATTTAACCTACTAATATCTTTAAAACAGTATGTGGCTAGCCTAAGACCTTCTTTTAACATTTATGAAAATCAAACAACAAAACTAAGTTTAAAATTAAAAAAACAATTTAAAAATGAAGATGATAAAAGACAAATTAAAAGAAAATATACAAACGGATCTCAAAATTCAACTCAGTTAAAAGGTACAGACAAATTTAGAGTAGAAACACATATCATGATTGTAGATAAATTTGTAACTGAGTTAGATAAAATATAACCGCATATAATTATGTATCCCAGCATTTTTTATTTATCACCAAGTTAAATATCCATCCAGATAATGATATTAATTTAAGCTTGGACAATTTCATTTCTATGTATAAGGATGACATAGAACCTTGTATAAAAAATGAGTTGGTTCAATTTAGAGAATATTGGGATCTCAGTAAACCACCATTTGATGCTTCAAATGTGCACAAAATATTAGAATGGTTTGAAGAAACAAAAATTAAAGATGTTTTTCCTAATATTTTAATTGCAATTCGATTATATTTAACAATACCTGTCGCAAATTGTTCTGCTGAACGGGCATTTTCAAAGATGGCACGCATAAAAAATTAATTTAGAGCTAGTCAAACTCAAGAATCTTTAAAATCACTTATAATATTATCTTCAGAAAATGATTTGTTACCATTAATTGATTTTAATAAAACTATTTTAACTTTTGCTCGTGAAAAATCAAGAAAAAAATGTTTTAAGTAAGACAAAATTAATATATATAAATATATAAAATAATACATTATAATTAATATAGGTAAATTAATTAATTAATTACAATTAATATCAATTAAATTTATGTTTTTAACGTGTATAATGCAAAATATATAAATTATTTGTATTTATATTTTGTACCTATATATTTTAATAATTATAAGTGTTTAATAATTATTTTGTTTAAACTTTAAATATATATGAAAATTACTTATGAACATTTAAAATATTATATTATGTGTTATTTATTTTTAAATATTTTACACTTGTAACATACCTATATAATTTAAAAGTATTTTCAATTATTTATGTTGTTTAATTCTTGGGGCCTTAATGGGGCCCATTTTAACTATTTGCCCCAGGGCCCATTATTCTATAAATCCGGGCCTGTGTGCCCCCCCGCAAATTTTACAGACCTGGTCTCTTTTTTTTGCAGGTTTAAAGTCCCTAGGTTCTCCCTTACCTACATTTACCGCCTGACTTTTGCCCGTGGGTGGTTTATTGTCCGGGCCGGCACTGTCACAATGCCGAGACCCGTCCAAATGTTTTGCCACCTGGCGAAGTTCGCGAAAATTGCCCGGATTTGACAAGCAAATTACGGACATAAATTCGTCGCGCATTAACCCGACTACTATGTCTACCACGTCTTTCTCCGGTAAGCGCAATCCTAATCGCTTGGACAAATTATATTTGTAAATACAAAAATCCGTCAGGGCTTGCTGCGGTCGCTGTCGAACGGACATTACCTCCGTTGTCAATTGCGACCGAATCGCTGGGCTGTCCCACCGGTCCGCAAACTCTAACACGAATTCCGACCACGATAAACCCATCGATTTTATCATATTATACCAACTAGCGGCACTCTCGCTAAGTTGGTCCCCAATAACTTGCACCCATGCGGACTCAGGTAAACCGGAACTACGTAATACTACCTCAAAATTTTTAATAAAATTATTTGGATCCTCGTATTTTTTTCCGGCAAATTGCGGCGGTGTCAGTTTAAAATTAAACAAATTATTCCCGGGATTATTACTCTGAATCCTACTACCAGAGTGCCCCGCGGAACCCACCGTCTGATCCACAAGGGTCTCGGTTCCTACCGTATGAAGACGCGAATTAAATAATTCGTTCGACGGAAATTCTGACGCGTTATTGGCACTGGGTTCAACCCCTACCCGCGTACTGTTCACTGAGGGTAATTGCACATTATCACGCGCGACCCTAGCGAAAACTGTCGTGTCATTACCATCATACGGTACCGACGTCATACGTGTGTTATTTGTAGAAACGGGTCTGTGACTGTTCCTACCACTCGAAGCCGACGAGTTTGACGGACTCGCGTTTGTACGGGTATCGGTAAATGTCACCGACGGCCGTGTATTCACGTTCGTCGTCGTTGGCAACCCAATAGACCTACGTACGCTACGCTCAACGTCCGCCAATCGAGAACATAAATCGTCCAAGTGAGAGACCGGTGTATTACGTGGTGGAATGACGTTTCGGGTTCGCCCGCTATCTTTCCAACCACAAGACGAACAAGTCAAAGAGTCTAACCGATTCTCGATCGCACTTTGTCTATTATCGATTATTCTTAACGAATTCCGAATATCGACTAGTGCGGTTTCGATTGACTCCAGGCGGTTTTCGATCCTATACCGTTCAACCTCCTGATGGATTCCCTCGGCACCCGCGATTTCCGCACCGATAATATCCATTTGCTGTTCTACACCTAAATTAGCGAAATTCGTCGGCCGCACGCTATTCGTCGAATTACGCGAATTAACACGTGACCTACGCTCCGAACGACTACTACGACCACTACTGATCGGGCTGTTACCACGACCGTAAGATAGTCGTAAATTCACTAATTCCTCGTCAATATACCCATCATCTAACCCCGTTACCGAACCATCGGTTTCCGTTGTCGGTGGGATATTAACGCGCGACGTGTTAACAGGGAACAAGGCAGTACGTGGGTTTAACCCATCATCCGCCAATCTTTGTTCCAGGATGACTAATAAATCATCCTTTGAACCCACACTTGAAATGTCGCGACACTCACACTCTTCTCTAAGTTCGCGCAGGGACATTTGGTATATCGTTTTGTTCGACATATTATTAAAAATTTAATAGATATCGACTACAAAAACGACAATGTATGCACCGACTCGAAAACGTAAACAAATCGTTTATAGTAGAAATCGAAAGTAATCAACCGTTCGATAACACACGTATGGAATTATAACAATATATAATAACGCAATACAATTCGATATTTACGACCTTGCAATAAAATTATTATAATATAATGAGAGTGAAACAAAATATATTAAATAATTAATAAGTGCTATCTACCAAATATGACGACCAGGAATATTCGTAATTGTACAATATAATCGTTCGGTTCGACCGTTAATTATCTAATTGTAATTACAATACGAAATCCAATTAAGACGTCTTCGGAAACACTATTACTGCAAAAACCGCGTTATCTGGGTTTCTTGCTTGGTAATTATGCTATTTAAGACAACTAAAATTATGCAACACCAAAAAACCACAGAATATTGTTCTATAAGCTAGTTAAATAAATAAAATTTACTCACGTTAAAAACTTCGATCTTACAAATCACCGTTGTTTTTAACTTTTCGATTCCTCTGGGGGAGCCAATTTGTTGCGGACGTAAGGTGACCGAGCTCAAATCACGACGCACAACACAATTTAAAATGATATATATATAAATATATATATATCAAGTTTATTAAATTAAATAACTTAACAAACAATGTGATTACAATAATAAATATTATTGTAATCAGTAGTAAATACTACTAGTATATTAATAAAATTAATACAGTGAAACCTCTAAATACCGGACACTCTCGGTCGCCGTAATTTTGTCCGTTATTTAGAGGTGTCCGGTATTCAGAGGGGAAAAATTTTCGAAAATTCAAGAATCTCAATTTTTTCTTTCAAACTTAATCTTTTTCTTTTGCTGGCCATTGCGTACTACAAAACCGTATGTATTGGAATCACAAATACAACTAAACTAAATACGTATTAAAAATATACGAGTAGGATAACATCACAGAACAT
>JAIUCT010009398.1:0-10634 GCA_021307375.1 Tetraneura akinire | reverse complement strand
GTTTTAAATAAAACATTAAGAGTTCAAATGAACATAATAAAATAATAATATTAAATAATATTATTAACGGAAACGTAAAGCTCACGCTCGGTTCCGTACGAAGACTACCGAGCAGGCGGCGGTAGCGGTGGTTCACCGATCATCGCCGCCGTCGATAAACGTAACTTTGTTCAAACCAGTATTTGCATATAATTCGGGTAGTCCCGTCTTATTAAGCAAATAGGAACGGTAGGCCGTCGGGGTGGACGGGTGAAATATGACAGGCGTGAAACACGACCGTGTCAAGTTGAAGGTTTAGTATTGTAAGCTGTTTAAAATCTTATTATTTTTTCTGTAACTGATAATTTACTACATTTTTTATCTAGCTCTTTCAGCTAATCCATTAGATTGACTATGAAATGGAGGAGTTTTTATTATTTTAATATTACTTTCCTTACCATAACTCTCAAACATTCATGAATTAAAAGGAGGTCCATTATCAGATACTATATCTTCAGATAACCCAAAATATGCAAAGAAACTCTGTAACATACTTATAACTGCCTTGCAATTTGTCTTTTTCATTAACTTAATATCAATATATTTACTATAAGCATCTACTAGGTAATACTAAAAATATATTTACCTCAAAATGAAAAAAATCAATGTGAATTCTTTGTAAAGGTTTATTAACCATAGGCCACTCTGATACTACTTTTTCTTTTTTAACATTAGATGTTTGATCACATATTATACAATCGTTACTAATTTTTTCTATATCTTTATTCATGCTCTTCCACCAAAATATACTTCGAGCTAACATTTTCATCCTTACTATACCTTCATGATCCTTATGTAAAACATTTAATATTTTTTCTTTTAAACTCTCTGGTATCACAATTCTATCACCAAAAAATAAACAATCATCTTGAGTACTTAATTTGTCTTTTAATTTAAAATAATATAAAAGTTCATTTTCTATCTTCTTTGGCCACTCCTTTAAAACAATTATATACTTTCACCAATAATTTATCCTTTCCTAATGCATCCCTTACATCTATAGTATCAATATTAAAGTCATTTGTTATACACAATCTATTTATTGAATCTTCTTCTCTTTCAGTTCCTGTATTTAAAGGTAATCTACTCAACGCATCAACATGAGTCATCTGTTCACTTGGTCTATATTGAAATTCATAGTCATTCATAGATAATAATACTGCCCATCTTTGCAACCTATACTCTGCCACTACCGACGTTCCTTTTTGTGGATTGAATATTTCCTTTAATGCCTGCATATCTGAACATAATGTAAACTTGTTTCCATAAATGTACTTATGAAACTTTTTAAGTGCAAAAACTATAGCATATGCTTCTCTATGTATTTGTGAATATTTCTGTTCCGCTGGTGACAATGAGCTTGATGCAGATAACACCGGTTTCTCAATACCATCGACCACTTGAACAAAAATAGTTCCTACTCCATATGGAGAACCATCCGCACATACCACAATAGGTCTTTTTTGATAATAGATTTCAAACAATTGATTTTTTACTAACAACTCTTTACTTTTCTTAAAAACTTCCTGATAACTTTGATCCCATATAAATTTAACACATTTTTTTAATAACTTATATAACACAAGTAATTCACAACTGAGATTAGGAATACATTTTCCATAATAATTTAACAAACCCAAATGAGCTTGTAACTCAGTAACATTATTTGGTGCTCTCGCTTCTCTGATCGCCTTCTCTGAAAGTGCGCTGTACTCGTCACCGAAACTGTCCACTCCCGATTACAGCAAACCTTTTTGACTCCAGACTGAGGCCAGCGAAATAGGGGCAGGTGCAGTTCTTTTCCAAAGGGGCGATAACCCTGAGGAAAGACGTATCATCTCCTATGTCAACAAAAAGTTTAGCGAAACGCAAAAACGGTACGCTGCAGTCGAGCGAGAATGCTTGGCCATAATTTGGGCAACGGACAAGTTTCGTCCATATCTTGAGACAGGAAATTTCGAACTTTTTACAGACAACTAAGCTTTAACATGGCTACACCGCGCGAAAGACAAAAACTCTAAATTGACAAGGTGGGCTTTCCAACTAGCCAACTTAGATTTTAGTACCGCGCACGTACCGGGAAAATAAACTAGGCACCTGACTTGCTATCACGTGATCCCGCGTCCGACTCACCGCTCGACGAGGACGGCCTTGAGGAAAGGTTAGTCGGCGTGCCAATGTCAATCTGCGTTACACACACCACAACCGCGAACATATTCGCAACGGTAAACCCGAACGGAGCTCCCATCGACAGGGACACGCTCGTTCGCTGGCAAACAGACGACACCGACACACAAACGATAATCGCGTCCCTTTCGGCAGACACTCCGGCGCGTAATACTCGCAATCCGAACACGGGCTCCTACATGCTTGTCCCTGACGAAATATTACGAACCGCTACGGGCGCCGAGCAGTTGGTAGTGGTGCCAAAGTCCAAGTCACAACACGTGATATGACGGTACCACGTTCACGCCCTTGCCAGTCATCCGGGCTGGAAAGAAACATATAGGGCGGTAAAGCAAAGGTTCTACTGGAGGGGCCAGAAGAGCGACTTGCGACTGTACATGACATCGTGTCATGTATGTGCGTGCACGAAGCCTCTAATTGCCCTTCCGGAGAATCAAGGGTCCCTCGGAAGCCATGGGAAGTCATCAGTATTGTCCTCATGGGCCCCTATCCCCGAACGAGTCGGGGAAAGGTATACATACTGGTGGCGACCGATTGCTTCAGCCGGTGGACCGAGGCGTACCCTCTAGGGACTGCGACTACGAAAACAATCACCGAAACGTTAGAGCGCGAGTTCTTTTCACGTTTCGGTTACCCGCGCGTGTGTCTCAGCGACAACGGCCCTCAGTTCGTCTCACGGGAGATGGCAAACGCTCTCGACCGCTGGGGAACACAGGGTTGGATCACACCAATTTATCATCCGAGGGCCAACCCGGTGGAACGTAGGAACCAAGAGCTAAAGAAAGGTTTGCGCGCGCAACTCACGACCGGCAACCATAGCTCTTGGGACGCCAAGTTGCCGTCGATCCTATTCGCAATCCGGAATAGGTGCAACACCCAAACGCATTACTCACCCGCGGCTCTGGTACTCGGTAGGGAGTGCAAGAGGCCGGGGGACTGGGTATTGTGTAAGGGAGTGCCAAATTCTGTGGTACCGAATGAGGAAAGAGCAGCAAGGGAAAAGAAGGTGCTGAATAAACAGGTCGTCGAGATAGGTAAGGATCAGAGACCAACGTTTAGGCAGGGTGACACCGTCTATTACAAGGCTCACCACCTATCAAACGCGCACAAAGGATTCCACGCAGGTTTCGCGCCGAAATGGTGGGGACCAGTGAGGCTGGCAACTCAGGTCGGAAAAGGGGTCTTCTTGACTGACCAGGAGCCGCCTAGGAAACTCCATGTGTCGTGCCTCAAGCAGACAAAATAACGTTTTCTGTTTTCGGTTTCTAGGATGCAGAGAGGACGCGGAAGTACCGGAAGGGCCCCGACGGGCGATCCAGCGCGTTTGGAGGACCTGTTGGCGGAGGTGAGAACCGTCACCTGGTGTCCCCCGCCGGAGGTCGTCCGGACGATGCCGGAAAGCCAGTTGTGGGCCTATCCGGCTCTGGCAGTGGCGTTATGTTTTGTTTCATTTCATTATATCTATCTATCATAAAAAGGTTTTATTTGATCAATATGTACAGGTAAATTAATAAATTTTCCATGTTTTTGTTTGTTAATAACTAGGGTCCAATTTGTTTAATAATTGTATAGGGTCCCTCATAACGATAAGAGAATTTATTCTCACGTACATTTACTTTTACTAAAACTTCATCATCTATTTTATAAGAAATTGTATTAGTTAAGACTTTAAATTTTTGTTTTGTTTTTTCTGACGCGTTTTTTAATTTATCTGTAATAGTTTTTCGGATGTGTTTTAATTTGTTAATTTCAGGCACAGCCACGCCCATTGCGCACAACTCGGCCGCCGAGGTTACTTCTTATTTGGAACCGAGTATAGATAGATATTGATTTTGATTTATGTTTACTAGTTTAAAGTTATTTTCTAATTTAATATTTTTAAAATACATATTCTTTGCAGCTTTAGTTGCTTCAGTCATATTTTACTTCTTTAAATGAAATTAAAACTCTATAGTTCTATTAACGTGTTGTTGAGCTTCAATTAAAGTTACCTATCGAACGATTCTGAAGTACTCGTATATTTGATAATATTGATAATTCATGAAGACAATCATCGCACATTAATCCAAGATCTAATATAAATTCAGAACTAGCCCACCGTTTTCTTAAACCAATGTATTTATTTCTTATTTTACTATCTCTGGTTATATCAGATGATGCATTTAAAAAGTGATCACATAATGCTTGATACATTTTCCATACTACAGTTACTGCTCTGAAACTACTAGCTACCCAACGTACATCTAATACACGGCCAATTTTTAAAAATAGATTGTCTAAGTCATTACAAATATTTTTTAATTCCGTTTGATTTTTTGCCGAAGAATTATAAAGAACATATAAATTGTCAATGGACGACTTAAAATCATTAGTAGCATTAACATCACTAATTGAATCGTTAACAGCCAGTTCTAATCTATGATTCATACAATGTAAACTAAAAATTAACGGATATATATCCTTTAACCGTTTTGCTACACCATTCTATTTTTCTTATAAAACACTAGCCCCATCACTCACAAATGATTTCCAGTTTTCTTTTAAATAATTATTGTTAAACCCTGATTTTATCAAACAGTCAATAAGCTGATTCACTATGTTTTCTGCTGTTTGATTTATTAGATGCACCAGGTCTAAAAAAATAAAGATAGGGTCATCATATGATATAGAAACTTTTATATATACAACCATAGCACAAGTTGTACTCACAGTGGTTGATTCATCAATCAAAACTGATAATTTAGCCCCAGTCTCAACAATATTAAGAACAATTTTTTGTCTCATTTTCATAGATATATGGTCAATAATATTAGTTGAAGTATATCTAGAATGTAATGTTATCCCAATATTAATACCATTTAGTTTCTGTAGTTGTAAAAGATTATAGTGATCATTGAATGGACGGTTAAATTTTGCCATGTAATATGCTGTAAGGAAAATCATAGTAGTTGACTTGTTAGATTCAAATGCTGTTTCTTCAAATTTGTTAATTAGATTATTTGATTCTTTTTGCATTATAATAGATAAGGCTGTTTGATGAGCTTTAGATGAATAATGTCTTTTTATTTTATTATGAAGGTTAGAAAGTCGAGTTACTTTATTTTTACTTGTACCTGCACTTATTTGACATAATGACCACTCTTTAGAAATTTCCAAGTCTTGACTCTTAAATGTTTTTAATTTACTAACTTCAGAACAAGCTGTACAGCCTAAGAGTCCCTGTTCACAAAATAGCCATGTATATTTCTCTTTTTTTTCAGCCCATTGTTCAGTGGTCCATTCTGAAGGTCAACAAATTATTTTAGTTACTAATTGTGAGTCAGATATTTGTAAATTTTGATTATTATTGATCTGTAGCAAAAATTATAAATTAAATGTAATACTATACCTGACACAATTGATTACTGAATTAAACTTTAATGAATTACCTGAACAACACTTATTGCACTTGAATTATTTGAATTAACTGAATTGACTGTAGTAGATTTCTGACTCAACTATTATATAAAATAAAATAAATTAATAATATATATACCTAAATAGGTATAATAAATATCTAAATACAATAATTAATTACACTAACTAGTATAATTAATTATATTTATAATAAGTATAATAGTTAACTAGTTATGATATTTAAATTATTTAACTTACTTTATGAGCTACTTGAGATTGAGTTTCATTTATATTATTTTCTTCATTGTTTGATAACTTAATTTTTTTAGTAAAAAAGAGTACAATGTTAGATTTTTATTTTTATTTTTATTTTCAGGCATTTTACTTAAAATGGAATTCCGAATTTTTTGTCTATATACAATGCGTCCAATAATTCTATAACTCTTTGAGCTGTAATATGAGTTCTGTTATTTGATCTTACTACATTCATGGGTCCGAATCTTAGAATTAATTCAAGTAAAAATTTAATAGTACTTTTTGAGTTGGCGTTTGCAAATGGTTTTGCAATACAATATTTACTAACACGATCTGTTGCGACTAGTATATATTTATAACCACTAGAACTCGAAAGTGGTCCCATATAATCAATGATAATTTCCTGCATTAGGTACTTCCCCTTTATTTAATGGATGAAATCCTATTTTGGGTGGTTTTAGAACTTTGAACGGTTTTCTCTTTTGACAATCGAGACAAGATAATACATAGGTACTTCATTATATTTTTGCGCATTTTAGGCCAATAATAATTTGTTCTGATTTTACTATATGTTTGGTAAACCTTACATGTGCACTTAATGGGTTTTCGTGATTCTCGTTTAGTATTAGTTGCAGTGGCGTAATTTGGTAAAAACTTTTGGTGTTGCAAACATTATTATGTGGGTCATAGATATTTGATGTTACTTATTTCAGAATGAGGAGGAAGTGAAAGGTCAAATGATCCTTTTTTAAAAAAGGTTTTTGCATTAATCATTTTAATAAACTAACATCATATAAATAAAAATGATTTAGGTATATTTATAAATTATAATATTAATTTTTTAAATTTGTATTCATAATCTATAATCAATTTAAATGTGACCTCCGCCTGTTCATAGTTGTGTCGTTGTTAAATTCGTTAATAACTTCTTCTAAATTAACTATTCTTTCTTTTTTAATTTGTAAAATTGCTAAATTACTCAATCGCTCTTGATTCATAGTGGTTCTTAAATGGGTTTTTGATCTTTTCAGGCATGAAAAAGATCTTTCACAACTTGCAGTTGTTGGGGGAATAGTAAGAAATATTTTCATTTTAAATATATTTGTTAATTCTATGTTTGAGTATTTTGCTATAAACATTCTGTTACATACTTCAATTCCAATATCTAGTTTTTTTTTCAAAACCATATGTATTACAAATTACATTTAATGCTTTTAATGATGGAGTACTATTGACAATTATATCTTTTAAACCATTTAATATATTTAAATTGTTTTCTTGAAAACGTTGTTGTATATCTCTAATTATTTGTAATAGAATAAAAGAGCAGAAAAAAAACTAGTACAGGTACGAGTGTGTATAAAAACCTATTCGTTTCAGAAATCTCCTACCTGATTATAATGTCAAACCTACTCTCCATTCCACTACGAAAAATATTATTATGATTGTACTTACGGTCTCCTTTGGTCCTCGACGTTGAACTTGAAATATTAAATACTGGGAGTGGTACGATACTCGTTACTATCGATCTGTCGTGATATATCTTATTTGTTTAATTACCTAAGACACCAGCACAAATTTAATGTCCAATGAAGGAACAATAAACTTAGAGCTTTGGCACATACAATACAATAATCTCCTCAGGTGTACTCCCACTGGTGCAAACAAATGTGCACCAATGGCTTCCTCCTTAACAGACAAGATTGTATTGTAATATAAAATTAATGCGTGATATCACCATGCCTCGTCCACTCGTTCATGTTAAGCAAAAATCACCACATTAATCTATCATGCAGGTCTACGTGATATATAGGTTATACCTTATGTGTTAGATATTAATAAATAAAGAACAAAAGGTTTATTAATATCAATACAGATTGACGCGGTCGTCGATTTGGGAATACCCATTCGACGATCCGTGGTCGTCTCTTATCGTCCAGTCGGTCCGTTCGCGGGAAGTTTCCCCGCGCGACGTGTGGATGGGGGATCGCGGCGGCGACGGCTAACCCCGTCGTCGTCCCGGTCCTCTGTCTTTTGACTTACGTCGAGCAGTGCACACCACCCGCGGTTACTTGTACAATAATATAATATCCTCGTTATAATAAACTATTTGTCATTAATATATTACTCCTGTGTTAATAATTTACCAACAACATCTCAACCGTGTCATTGGCGCAGTCGGTAAAACTTTTTTCTGTTTTTTTGTGTTTTCTCTTGTGTTGTGACTCTGCTTGTTTTACTTTCGCAAGTGAAAAGCGTGGAAGAGTTTTCAAAGGGAAAAAGAAAGCGGAAGAATGAAGAACAGGTTCAAGGTAAGAAATTATATAAATTTATAAGCAGAGACAAAATTACGTACGGAACGTAAATAAAAAAAAAAAAAAATTTTTTTTAGTTAATTTAAAATTTATTTTTTCTTACCGGGTACTCTCCGGAACACGTCACGGGTTGACGGAGCTAGGCCGAATTTTTCTTTTTTTCTAATAGAAAATTATCGTTTATGGTCTTACGGGTAGGCAGGTCTGAACCCAGACTCAGGGGAACGGTTAAGAAAATTCGTAGCAAGTCAACTGACGTGTAGAACACGATGTCGAAGGAAGGTAAATTGTTAGGCGAGCTCACAGTGCTTGAATTAAAAAGGGAGTTAGTAAAAAGAGGGTTAGAATCCAAGGGGACAAAACCCGAATTAGTTTTAACGTTAGAAAAATATATTAAGGAGAACTCAAAAGGGGACCCCCTAGAATATGTATTTTCAGCGAAAGAAATATCTCCAACATTAGCAAAAAACCAAGCAAGCCGAGCGGAAAGTCCCAAACAAATAGACGACGAAAAAATCACGAGGCAAATCGGAAACGTACTAGGGGAAATCCTAGAACGTCTGAAACGAGTGGAAGCAGTCGGAAATTCCGACAAAATGCAATCAGCAATCGACGAATTACTAACACGATTAGAACAGTCAAGAGACCAAACAACGGGAAACCCCACTGATACGACAGGTGTCAGCGGTCGGGGAAACCCAGCGGAGCAGAAAGAAGGTACGTCACGGGATTTCCAAACGACGCACACGACAGTCCAAACTGGGAAAACCATAATCAACAAAATCGATGATCGACGGGTTTATCTAACAGTGTCGAACGACGGAAATTCCAATCTACAATCCATACCATGCGTTATGTGCGGGACAATCCCGACAGTAACAACAACAGTTACGAACGTACAGTCAAAAATCTCGGGTTTCACCAATAACCTATCGCAGCCGGGAAATCACACATCAATGGATAGACATTGGGAACTCCCAAAAAGTCTCAGTCCGGATTTCCCCGATATGGTAACAAACTCAGACAATGTTCCGCATGACAAATCGTTGGGAATAACCCAACATACTACGCAACGGGAATTCCAAAGGCAAACAAACATAAGTTTCAAAACCGAAACCCGGGAAAACCCACGTAGTCAGTATATGGGAAATACCTATAATGTATTAAACAATACTTTAAAATACGACAATTTTGTAAAGGATTGGCCGAAGAATTCGAATCTAATACCGCGGGAAAATCTGCAAGCGGCTAAAGATTCACTACCCGAATTCGCGGGTAAGAAAGAAGAAGATCCGGTACGCTTCCTAAGTACGACAGTCGACGTACTGATGGAGGCGAAAATCCCACAAAAGAGATGGGTAAAAGTAGTTGCACCGCAACTAAAAGGAGAAGCTGGAACGTGGTGGGGACGAATATGAGTAATCGACCCCACTTGGGACGAATTCAAAAAATAATTTGTCATCAAATTCAACGGGCCCCAGGTTCGAGCAAAACTGTATACCGAACTTATGGGGTGGAGACAGCTTCCCGATCAAACTACGAGCGATTTTGTATTACAAAAAATACAATTATTCCGTAGACTGGACACCGGATTGGATGAAGAAAATGCGGTGGCGACAATCATCGAATTGATGAGAGAAGAGCACCAGGGGTTAGTTCGCGTTCAAAAACCAAAAATTGTGGCGGACCACATAGTGCTTGGAAATGCACTACGGAGATCCCGACAAAGTCGGGAAACGGTAAGCCGGCCGGCGGGACCGGGAAAAACCCACCGGTCAGAAGGTAAAAAACCCGGCAAAACAAAAACAAAATATTAAACGTGAAGTATGGGGAACCCCCCAAAACATGAACGATAATGATCGCCAGGTCCTAGAAAGCCTACTATTCACTGTTAAGACAAATGGAGACGTCAAAATACCATTAGGGGTGAGACATACTTCGGACACGGATAGTTTGTACGAACTACGGCAAAGGTTCACCGCACACGTGGAAGCGAATTTACGTGGGAACTCCGGAACGTGCCCGGGTCACTCTCGTGCTGTAGAATACAGTAGAGTGATGGCACAAGCCACGACGAAAACCGATGACCATTGGCAAGTGCAGTTGACTAAGGATAGTCACGTGCTGCATGATGGAAACCATCAATTGCTGGCATCGGTTAAGTCAGGAGCCTTTAATTCGCCACGTAGTAGGAATGAAGCGGCGGAAATACCAACACCGGCGGTGAAGTTGGAATTCCCAAACGGAATTGTCGTCACTTTATTGGACTCGCAAGCCGAGAAAACCTACGTGCGACCGTGGATTGCCGACAAGTACGCACAAATAATAGACTGTCAAAAATTGACAATTAGGATGGCGGATGGGCATACCCGTGAGGCGGATAGAAAATGCCGTTTCAAAGCTCAAATTGCGACAATCGATGTGGAATTTGAAGCAATAGTC
>JAIUCT010009376.1:0-11315 GCA_021307375.1 Tetraneura akinire | reverse complement strand
ATAATAATAATAATAATAATAATAATAATAATAATAATAATAATAATAATAATAATAATAATATATACCTGACTTTACTCACAGTGGACATATAATAATAATATGACGTCGAGCGTGTCTGCAAGTTCAGAAAGTTTATAATATACGCGTCACGTGTCCGACCAAAGTATAACGTTTTTATCTCTCGCACCGGTTGCTATCGTTGAATTTCCAACATGGAATATAAAATATACATTCTTTGTTGTGTGTGTGTGTTTTTTTTTATTGGTAACAAAAAAATACAGGTACGGATTTATTTTTAAAATTTCCAGATTGGAGAAATATTTAAAAAAAATAAAATAAAATATAGTACGGTAAAAAAAACGAATGCCCAAAACGTATTTTAATCATAGTCGTTGCGTTAAATCTTAAATATCACATAATAATTTTTCGTATATTATCGCGATTTTCGTAATATTATTATCGTCATAATTATTCGGTACAATATAATTATTAGACACACACGGATATTTAAATATTCAACGGGCGTAAATAATAAAAGGAATAAACTTATACGGTCGATAATAATTGCAACTGGATCTAAGTAGTTTAAGTTTTGACGACGAACTGCAATTACGCGCGGTAACCTAACCTTTGACAGTGTATTTTCTTGTATAATACTGGCGGTGTCTCGTAGAACTGGAAAAGTTAGGTTATTTAAAATTTATGTCTACGGCAATGAATTAACGAGCGTTACGACCGCGGTTAAAGTATAAAATATGCTCTTTTTGTTTATTTCTTACGATAAACCCGCCGCAAGTATGTCGTGTAGAGTAAGAAATGTCAACGCATTAGCGCGCAGAGCACTAATTCGTGCATTTCTTCAACGACCACGATTCAAATGAAGTGTAAAGCCTTTCTGATGAATTTATTTATATTTGTCATATTATATGATAATGTACATTATGTGTTTGCGAGTGGAGGAAAAAAAGAAATAGATAAGAAAAATTAAGACGAAATTGAAGAGAATAACGTGAGAGCAGTAATATTAGGTATATGTAATTTAAGACGAGAAAAGGAAACGTCGAGAATAGAAATAGAAATAATATGAAAGAAGAAAATATGTCGCTCTCGTTTTAAGTAGGTAGTAAATTGTGGCAAGGAAAAAAAGAAAAATCCCGAAAAATGGGAGAAAAAAATTAATTATTATTATTATTTTTAATATAACTATATCATATATCAGTTTGGTTGAAAATAAGATATAATAATAATAATATAAACATATTATACGATAGTTAAAGTTACTTATAAATTATAATATATAAGTTGTTATAATCCAAGGTCGAGTTATCCATAATGTAACAATAAATAACTTTGTGCCCGCGTCTTATTATAATAAATTCCGAAAATCGATAATGCAACTGATTTATATAAACGCGAAACGTGTGTACACAACATGACTTTTAATTCTATATTATTATCCATTAGAGTGACATTATAATATTACGTATAAAACGAAACAAAACGAAAAAAAAAAAAAGTTTGTTTCGTGTATCGTTAATATTTATAAGTACGAATAAGAGTGTATTATTATATTCTTCCCGAAAGTATTCCCGTTTTAATTATCCCTTACATATAGTAACACAATAATAATATTATAAATTCAAGAGAAATTATTTTACAAAACACGTAATATAAAAAGCACCATAAAAAAAATTACGCGTCTCATTTACCAGATTTATCGTTTACCCAAAATTTCGAATTACAAAATATCCTGCAATCCTTTTACGTATACGCATATAAAATATTATAATTTCCTGTTCCGAACTCTTATAATTTTATTATACCAAAAGTCATATTAATAAATAATTAACAATTAAATTCTTTCTGTTTTTTGATCTTGTTATCTACTCTTTCGACGAGTATCTATTTTAATTTTATACTTGTACTTGTAAAATATGTATTTTTTTATGTAGGTTTTACACTGATGTGTCTTTTTGTGTGGTATAAACAGTTTTTCGGCCCAAAATAACTCTCTGATTTTCATGAATTGTGTACGTTAACGGTTGGAAAATTTATGCAGTTGGTACTTTATTTAGGTCATTTTTCGATTTTTCCAAAATTGGAAAATATGGGGTAGGAATAACTACAAAAAAGAATGATGAAAATACGGCATTTTTCAAAAAAATACGAGCATTTAGAAAAAAAATCACAAGTACCGCTTGTATAAGTTTTATACACGTGCATGTACTTTCAATTATTAAATATTGATTTGAATGATATTTATTATATAAACATATTAAATTGTAAATATTAGGCGCACATTGCGTATATAAGGCAAGGACTAAAATGTCGATTTCTGTATGTAACCCAAGATAAAACACGTACTGTAATTCGTATTTCTAAAGAGCGACGTAAACCCTCGAGAATCAAACAATAATAAGTGTAGGACAATGATTACATTACGAGTACGTGGCTTATCGAAATATCCAATGGCCGCAATAAAATTCTATCAATAAATTAATATTGCAGTTGATAAAACTGTTTATTTTATTGTTCAAGAAATAATAATAATAATAATAATATTAATAATAATAATAATAATAATAATAATAATAATAATTCATTATTAGTGCTGTATTCATGAATATTATTCAGACTTTTTATTAAAATTATTGCTATATTAAGATTAACCAACTTGATTAATATTTGAATAAAAATTATAAAACTTATTTAATAAGATGTTTACAATAATAATAATGTTAACTTAATATTAATTAGTGATAATATTATTTATATTAGACGTTGAGGTATTATATGATTATATCAATAACATAATAATAATAATAGTTATTTATATTCGTATTATCCTAACATACGATTCTCACGAGGGATACGTATAAATTTTGAAAAAAATCAATTTATACGCTTTAAACGAAAATCTAAAACTATAAATTATATACTACATAATATTTCATCTTAACTTATGAATAATATAAATACAAAAGTACGAATAAATTTACAAATATTGATAAGATTAGATGTTTAGTTGTAATAACACATGATATGGGTTACTCGCCGAAATATAACAATATATTATTCATTGCTCATGGCAAAATAGTTTGGAAAATCTAATAAAAAGTGAAAAAATGGATAACGATGTTCTTTTCGGAAAACTTTTATGAATTCGTGTAATTTTTTCAACGGAATATAATAAATTTATTAGCGTGTGTATATATAAATCATGAAATTGAGATTGTAACAAAAAGCCATATTATTACTTTGTATTGTTAATGTATAAGTATTTTGAAATTTAAATTTAAATCTACCGTTCTCCATCGCAACAAAATAATTGCATTATGTTGCACGTTGTATAAACAGAGAAATTTAATTTTGAAAAATTTCCATTTCAATGAAGTGTCAATAAAAAATTTACTATTGTCGAATCGAAATAACCTTTTTTTTTTAAAAAAAAAAAAAACACCCATATAATACAAGATTTAAATATATTATAATATGTATATAGGTACCGCAGAAGTATAATATATTATAATATATTTGATTTAGAATATAATAATCTAGGTAACTGTAAAATATTTGTATTTAAATCAATATTATTATACTGCAGAAAGCGATGATAATTGAACTGAAAGTAAACAAAAACGACACTTGAAAAACAGAATAATAATAATTATATTAGAAATTACTGCACGAGTTTATACGATAAAATAAAATAAATTGTTATAAAATATTTTTTATCATTTTTCTTTTCTTTTTTTTTTTTTCCTATATTATACGTAGGAATAATTATTTTTTTAATTTAATATAATACGCGTTTAAAGTTGGAATAATTTTCTTTATTATCTAGAATAATTATTTTATATAAGCTATAACTTCTCTATATATGAGTGCGTACATTTTTAATATCCCATACTAAGTATAATACACACACACACATTATAAATTATGAAGTAACAAACTTGTTTAATCTCGAACACACATTTCCCGTATAATACGTATTATGCATATAATAATATACATTTTTAATTACGATTACTAAAATGTAGGTAAAAGTAACAACAATATAATTATGATTTCTGAAATCTAGAAGTATATATAAGGTACGTATTAATTAATTTTTATACGTTTATATAATTATTATGGTATAAAAGCAAGGACTCGTTTTTTATCCGCTTAGAATAAAAAATAAATTACACAATGATAATACTATAATACTTAAATACATTTAATTGTCAAGATTTATTGAAATTATAATATTGATTATACGATGATATCGTTATCAACGTTGTACTGAGAGACAGACGAAGATTTGATAAAAAAAAAAAAATAGTGCCTACCTACTTCTCATTGTTTTATCGAGTACATGTTTAATTTTTTAGTTCCGTGTTGCACACATATTATTATTGTTGTTATTGAAACAAACCGTAGGCGGCGAATAATTAATTAAAGGTTACATAGGTTAGGTTAGGTACTATATAATATTATAATTCGATTTTAGCGACGACATTTATATAAATTCATCCGTTGCAATAGTAAATTAAATACAAACACGGTAAATTTGTGCAAAACGTTACACGAATTTTGCGCCGGTTTAATGGAATTTGTAATGTTATTATTATTATTATTTTCAATTAACATATAATTATACAATATTATTATATTATCGTACACCGGCGATAAAAAAACATATCCATCGTGAAATTATTATTAACGCGATAATAAGGAAAAATCGATGAAATATTATACCATAGACATTCCAGACTATAAATTTCAAATTTTAAACGGGTAGACGTTCGAATTTTAAACAAAACAATAACGATCGTGAAATATTATTATCAACAGGTACAACAGCGCAGTTCGAAGAGAGAGTAGGTACAAATTTTTATACGGTCGTATTTAATATTTTCGAAATACGAAAAATAAATAACATCATCGTATAATGCATTCAAATAATGTGATTAGAGCGAGTGAAACAAGGTAAATATTGTAAATTTAACGCGATAATATTCGTTATAATTTCGATTTATACCGTATTATAGGCGTTGTGAAAAACAAAGTAATAATTTTTCCGAGCAGAATTTCAAACTATAACCTATAAATGACTTCGGAGTACCGAAAATAAACTCAAAATCGTAAAATTTATTTAATTACAAATTTTAATTATTCTTTTTAAAAGATATATTATTCGGGTGCGTGTTAAGTATATTATATACTAAAGCGTTGTGTTAAATTTAAACGTGTGAGGTAATTTATTGATAATATTATGGTGATCAGATATAAAAATCCAAAAAGAAATTTAGGTACATTATAAAACGTAGCTCCACCTATGTCATAACTCATAATTGTCCGAGTGTATATTTTTTTTTACCCGTTTTGCCCATTTTATTTTCATCCGTATAATTTTTTTTTTTTTTGCTCATCAATAATAAAAACTAATTATTTGAATTTCGTCAAACAGGCCGTGATTATTCTCTGGCTGACGCCACCGTTATCAGTCACTCGTCAAATTTTAGAATACACGAGGAAGAAACCATAAAATATAAATCAAATCAAATTAACATCTATAGATAGCCCATATTAAAAAAAAAAAAATCAGTAAAATATTATTAAGGACCTAGGACAATGCATCAAAAAAACAGTACACTGTCCTACGAAAAAAAGTACGTCCAATCACCATAATAATATTATAATATAAACACGAAAATAACAAATCTGCCAGTTTGTGAACGTATATACGAGTAAACAATACGCGTAAAATCTCATCGTACATATAGAATTAAAATGTTGTGTCGTGCGATTTATAATATACGCTTTATTTATTTTCAATATTGTTAAATTGAAAAAAAAAAATAAAACGTTCGTTATGGAAATTTCATATTAAATAATATTAGTTTTTTTTACCTAAATATTTCTGAGAAATGAAAAATAAGTATTTAAATAAACATAAAAAAAAAAAAAACGGCGTATATTTATTTAAAAATTTTACAACAATGAAACAACGAATGATTTAAAAACAATTCGTTTAAATTAATTAAATATACCCATACTCGTATAGCAGAGCAGTTGAAAATAATAAATAATTTATGCAAATATATTTTTTATTGATATTCGTTTAATAATTTCACTCGTGTAAAATATAATAATGTATTTATTTCTAGAAAAAAAAATATATATGAATATTATTATTATTTAAATCCTTCTAGGTATTATTAAAATATATCGGAAAAACGTACATTATAATAATATAACGTTTCGTTAAAATAAATTACATTTCTACGTTATATTTTTGGACAAGGGGTTAATAAAATATATTAAAAACGCGTAATAAATCGTTTTTATTGTTACAAATATAGTTATTAATTTTCTTCTCCGAGAAAAAGTGTTATTAACACACAAATACGTATATTATTCGAGTGAATAAATAATATGAAGCAACTTTTAAAGTCTTTAAAAAACGTTTTTCTTTTTTCTTTTTTTCCTATTTTTTTTTTTTTTTTTTTTTTTTTTTTTGTTTAATTTATTAATTTTAATTCCTTACATTAATTTAAACCAATTGCTTTTAATTTATTTAAAGTAACGAGGAAGAAAAAAAAAATAAATACATAACGTAGCAAATAGCTTATTTTGGTAAACTTTTTAAAAATATTATACTCGTATACTTTTTGCGCAATCACGCGAAAACAGCAGAGGACCGTTTGTTTGAAAATAATGTTCTCGGCTTAGACAAAACTCTGCTGTTTAAAAATATAAACGTCCGAGTAAATTTTTAATCGAAACACCGGTGCATATTAATATTCAAATTATTATGATTAAAATAGAATTATTTATATCATCTGGATTATATTTAACACACAGACGAGATTTTGTGGGTAATTATGACAAATGAAAAAATGTATTTCAGCATGATGCTAAATTACACACCAAATAATATGGTTAGGTTAGGTTAGGTTATAATAATCGTATTATTTTATATCGCAGCAGTGTTTATAAACATTTTAAATTAATATAATATGTGGGTTCTGTGCGTCTTAATTATGTATACTAAATAATAGGGCTATTAATTATAAATTTGCATATTTAATTTAAATTCAATTTTTCACGAAATTTTACGTTTGTTTGAAACTCTACCGTTTTGTAAAATATGTTCGATTAACAATTTCCTTCTCGTTTTCTTTTTTTCGAAATATTTTCATATTCAGCATATTTTGTATATTTCAATATAAACCTAAAGTCGTACTAATAATTTTGTACATTTAACATAATAATAACATTCTATATGAACATTGTGGTCTGCTATCTCTATGGAATTTTAATTTAATATTATTATTACAGATATCACAAACGTTTACGTAGGTACAAAATTTCATTCGATTTGATAATATGTTATCGATCAAATTTATTTTCCAACATAATAATTATAAATCGAAGATATAATTAATATTGGAAAATTAGATTTTCCAGTAAACGACGCGAATCTACGTTAACTTAGTTATTTTTCGATCTAAAAACAAATTAAATTATTCGCCACGATTAAAAATAATTAAAAAAAGAAGAGCTGATACAGTGATATAGGTCTAAAGAGGATAGTGTTACATTTTGATTAACATTTGAATGAAATGATAAATCATTACATTCGTGAAAGGTGAAAACGATTTTGAACCAAGTCCATCGGATAATATATTATGTATTGTCTTAGTGAAATATTGAAATCGATTTCGTCGAAATTTCAGTTTTTGTGAAAAATTCCGTATTTTCATAAATTTTTGCAGTTTTCTTGGCCCATATAAGCTCAAAATTGAAAAATTCGAATATACATCCACTTTCCAATCGGAAACACATGCTATTCGTCCAAATTGGAGTATTTTTTCGGGTCGTAAAATCGTCTACTTACAAAAAAAAGATCAAAAATCAAAAATTATGTTAAACAAATATAAATTTTAACATAATTAACCGTACTGTCCACACACTCCACACTATGTAAACAATATTATATTAATATTTTTAAGGCTATATTATGACTTTAAATTTTGTATCTAACTGTATAATAACTTAAAATTTTACAAGTATAATATAAATAATAATTTATAATAATATTATTTGAAACAATTTGCATACGTTAATGATTATTGTTTCTTAAATTTACAAATATTATATTGATAATACGCGTTGGTGAATATTGTGATACTTTGCAGGTTTTATAGATTTGTCTTATATAGACCATCGTCCATTCGCATTCTTAGGCGTGTATATTATTATTATTATTATTACAGTTTTTGTTTTCGAAATACATATGAATGTTCAGTGTTTGGGATATGTGCCGTCGGGTGGATGGAGTGCGAACAAATTGATGATTTATTGTTTTTTAAATGAGCCGTCGAAGCGCCGCCTTAAATAATAATAATAATAATATTATAAAACAAGTAAAATATGTCTAAAGGGATTTCGGTTTATGGCGTTTTAAATTTTACTCGTTCATCGATCACAAAAATAGACGGGACTGTCAAGAACTTTTTAACGTCATTCCGTAGTAGTATACAAACTACAAAGTATATACACGCGGACCTGGTTATATAATACGGGCACTATACACGCGTCAATTCGTTCGAACTCTAAATGCGAATATTCGTCTCTCTTAAGTTTTGTAATTATGTAATGGTTATTACTTTTCGTCTCGTTAACGCGCAAAATAATAATAATAATAATAATAATAATAATAATAATAATAATAATAATAATAATAATAATAATAATTATATTCGACTTAAAAATTACAAAAATATTTATTATATAGTATGTACGATAATTATTAAGGAATAAATCGAATTTCTCCGACGCGTCGTTATATGATATTATATTAATTATTATTATAATTCTGTTAACGCGCGTTCACGTGGAAGTGTGTAACGTTATCATAATAAATACTAATTTAGTGTAACAGTTTATCGTATTAATCGTAATTTACGCGAAAATCAATCGATCGTTTAACGTTTAGGTACGTTCTTCTCGCGAAGTCGCGTTATCCGGAGTTCCGTTCCTCGAAGTCGAAGGAATAAAACGCATAAACGTCCTATAAGAGATATTACATCTATCAGATAGGCTTAGCTATATCAAATAAACAAATGCCCTTCCCCCAAATTTTTAGAACGTCCGTGATTTTAGTTTACGTTTCATTGTATTTTTCCATTGTCCAGAAGAAAATTTTAGACTCTATCTCTTTTATAGTATGAAATCGTATAATAATAATTATTCAATTATATAATAAATTTGTTGATTATTTTATTTTTTGCCCCCCTACGTAGCGTAAATAAATCATAATTTCAATTATTTTAATTATGATAACGTTCAGGCACGGATCCGGAACATTTTTACGGAGGGAGAGGGTATTTTACAATTTTTTTTTTCGTAAATATTAATAAACTGTTTTAATTTTAACATCATATAGAATTATAATTGTTAATATTATACTAATAATGAATAATGACGTTATACATATAGGTGGTACATATTAATATAGCGAAAAATAAATAACATAATATACAATATAGAAACATATAATATTTACGAGGTTAGGTTACCCTTGATCACCCTTGGATCCGCGCTTGATAACGAGGGATTTATAAACGGTATTTGAAAAATCAGTACAACTCGCGTCCCTTTGGTAGTTTGTGTCGGAACAATAGGACAAAAAAAAAGTTTAAAAAACAGGACGTACCACCTGATGTATATATCGTACATATTATAAATACTTATTATAAATATATTATAATATATAGTCACAATGACTTTATATAGTAAAAAGTTTTACACGGATTATCGATATCATCGAATATTATACATATAATAATAATATAATTGTACTTATTATACTTTAATACTTTCTGGTGTTCGGATCCGAGCGATTGTCACGTTACAAAACATTTCGGTTTTTGATTGTTAACACCGAAATATTGTCATAGTTATAGCCTTATTATAGGTTAAAGCTGATTCGGTGACAAAGATATTATAAATTTGTGAGGATGTCACGCGTCCCAAATAACATTTCAATTCAGTTCGAGCTAAGCTTTTCTTCCGCACGATAATAATATCGGTGTACGTATACATAAGCAATAAAACATTTATGATAGCGAGATTTGTAATAAAAACAAATTACGATAATAATACGTGAGTCATATTTCCTAGATGAGGCGGTATTTATTATTTTAATAATATATAAATATATTTTATCCGACGCACTTAAAAAGACGTACCGAAATGTAATAAAAAAAAAAAAAAAAAACCAA
This sequence comes from Tetraneura akinire, assembly GCA_021307375.1. Taxonomy (NCBI): domain Eukaryota; kingdom Metazoa; phylum Arthropoda; class Insecta; order Hemiptera; family Aphididae; genus Tetraneura; species Tetraneura akinire. The sequence goes on along the minus strand of JAIUCT010009376.1, from coordinate 1,035 downwards.
AAACAGAAATAACCAGAAAAATGAAATATTTACCACTTAGATGGTTATAAATAAAAAAAAAAAAAAAGAGAAACAATAATAAAATTATGTAAAATAGTATCGCGTTATAATGTTATGTCGTATAATGTGTGTACAAAGACGTATATTGTGTACAATTAAAATATAACACTGACGTAGAAATAGTTACAGGAGTTATATACGTAAATATTGCCGTGTTATGTAAATTTATTATTACCCTCGTATATTGCTTTTTTGTAATTATAAATTTATAAATAGATTTACTGTTAAAAAAAATAAAAAAATAATTATAAAAAATTAAAAAAAACATTTTTAAACATATTATAATAAAAAAATTATATTCGAGTAATTTTACCAATAATTCGATAAGTAGGTATATAGAGATAACTTAACGTTTATACGCTTATTTCGACATCATAAATCATAATAATTGTTCGACGTAATAAATAATATACGGATTATTAAAAAAAATTACGACTCGGGTGTGTGATTTTTTTTTTTTATTTCGAGTCAACGATATCGTTAGGTAGGTGTACTTACTCTCAATGCGGTTTTAAAACGCGAGAGAAACGATTTTTAATTTGAAAATAAATAAACGCTAAATATTAATTAAACGCCTAAAACGTACGTTTTAACGTACTATGCTGTTTTGACGGTTTCGTTATCGGCGAATTTTAAATATTTAAATAACCCGTTGAGCTCGAAACGTTACAGAGTACATTTTTTGATTTTCTGAACTCGTAACAAATTATTCGAACCGTAATGAGATAATTTACGATATTTTAAAGATATAATAAGTAATTTTAATTTATATAATAATTTATGGATAGAAATTTCAAAATTTGTCTTTTTCTTTTTTTTTCTTTACTCGAAATATTTGTATAATAATTTCCGATATTTAGCGTATTTCGTATTTAATTTTTACGAGATTTCGTCTATCTGTGCAAAATAGAGAAGGAATAATTATGATAAAAAAAAAAAAAACAAAGTTTCAAAAACTAAGTATGATTTTGTAAT
>JAIUCT010009375.1:0-11316 GCA_021307375.1 Tetraneura akinire | reverse complement strand
ATAATAATAATAATAATAATAATAATAATAATAATAATAATAATAATAATAATAATAATAATATATACCTGACTTTACTCACAGTGGACATATAATAATAATATGACGTCGAGCGTGTCTGCAAGTTCAGAAAGTTTATAATATACGCGTCACGTGTCCGACCAAAGTATAACGTTTTTATCTCTCGCACCGGTTGCTATCGTTGAATTTCCAACATGGAATATAAAATATACATTCTTTGTTGTGTGTGTGTGTTTTTTTTTATTGGTAACAAAAAAATACAGGTACGGATTTATTTTTAAAATTTCCAGATTGGAGAAATATTTAAAAAAAATAAAATAAAATATAGTACGGTAAAAAAAACGAATGCCCAAAACGTATTTTAATCATAGTCGTTGCGTTAAATCTTAAATATCACATAATAATTTTTCGTATATTATCGCGATTTTCGTAATATTATTATCGTCATAATTATTCGGTACAATATAATTATTAGACACACACGGATATTTAAATATTCAACGGGCGTAAATAATAAAAGGAATAAACTTATACGGTCGATAATAATTGCAACTGGATCTAAGTAGTTTAAGTTTTGACGACGAACTGCAATTACGCGCGGTAACCTAACCTTTGACAGTGTATTTTCTTGTATAATACTGGCGGTGTCTCGTAGAACTGGAAAAGTTAGGTTATTTAAAATTTATGTCTACGGCAATGAATTAACGAGCGTTACGACCGCGGTTAAAGTATAAAATATGCTCTTTTTGTTTATTTCTTACGATAAACCCGCCGCAAGTATGTCGTGTAGAGTAAGAAATGTCAACGCATTAGCGCGCAGAGCACTAATTCGTGCATTTCTTCAACGACCACGATTCAAATGAAGTGTAAAGCCTTTCTGATGAATTTATTTATATTTGTCATATTATATGATAATGTACATTATGTGTTTGCGAGTGGAGGAAAAAAAGAAATAGATAAGAAAAATTAAGACGAAATTGAAGAGAATAACGTGAGAGCAGTAATATTAGGTATATGTAATTTAAGACGAGAAAAGGAAACGTCGAGAATAGAAATAGAAATAATATGAAAGAAGAAAATATGTCGCTCTCGTTTTAAGTAGGTAGTAAATTGTGGCAAGGAAAAAAAGAAAAATCCCGAAAAATGGGAGAAAAAAATTAATTATTATTATTATTTTTAATATAACTATATCATATATCAGTTTGGTTGAAAATAAGATATAATAATAATAATATAAACATATTATACGATAGTTAAAGTTACTTATAAATTATAATATATAAGTTGTTATAATCCAAGGTCGAGTTATCCATAATGTAACAATAAATAACTTTGTGCCCGCGTCTTATTATAATAAATTCCGAAAATCGATAATGCAACTGATTTATATAAACGCGAAACGTGTGTACACAACATGACTTTTAATTCTATATTATTATCCATTAGAGTGACATTATAATATTACGTATAAAACGAAACAAAACGAAAAAAAAAAAAAGTTTGTTTCGTGTATCGTTAATATTTATAAGTACGAATAAGAGTGTATTATTATATTCTTCCCGAAAGTATTCCCGTTTTAATTATCCCTTACATATAGTAACACAATAATAATATTATAAATTCAAGAGAAATTATTTTACAAAACACGTAATATAAAAAGCACCATAAAAAAAATTACGCGTCTCATTTACCAGATTTATCGTTTACCCAAAATTTCGAATTACAAAATATCCTGCAATCCTTTTACGTATACGCATATAAAATATTATAATTTCCTGTTCCGAACTCTTATAATTTTATTATACCAAAAGTCATATTAATAAATAATTAACAATTAAATTCTTTCTGTTTTTTGATCTTGTTATCTACTCTTTCGACGAGTATCTATTTTAATTTTATACTTGTACTTGTAAAATATGTATTTTTTTATGTAGGTTTTACACTGATGTGTCTTTTTGTGTGGTATAAACAGTTTTTCGGCCCAAAATAACTCTCTGATTTTCATGAATTGTGTACGTTAACGGTTGGAAAATTTATGCAGTTGGTACTTTATTTAGGTCATTTTTCGATTTTTCCAAAATTGGAAAATATGGGGTAGGAATAACTACAAAAAAGAATGATGAAAATACGGCATTTTTCAAAAAAATACGAGCATTTAGAAAAAAAATCACAAGTACCGCTTGTATAAGTTTTATACACGTGCATGTACTTTCAATTATTAAATATTGATTTGAATGATATTTATTATATAAACATATTAAATTGTAAATATTAGGCGCACATTGCGTATATAAGGCAAGGACTAAAATGTCGATTTCTGTATGTAACCCAAGATAAAACACGTACTGTAATTCGTATTTCTAAAGAGCGACGTAAACCCTCGAGAATCAAACAATAATAAGTGTAGGACAATGATTACATTACGAGTACGTGGCTTATCGAAATATCCAATGGCCGCAATAAAATTCTATCAATAAATTAATATTGCAGTTGATAAAACTGTTTATTTTATTGTTCAAGAAATAATAATAATAATAATAATATTAATAATAATAATAATAATAATAATAATAATAATAATTCATTATTAGTGCTGTATTCATGAATATTATTCAGACTTTTTATTAAAATTATTGCTATATTAAGATTAACCAACTTGATTAATATTTGAATAAAAATTATAAAACTTATTTAATAAGATGTTTACAATAATAATAATGTTAACTTAATATTAATTAGTGATAATATTATTTATATTAGACGTTGAGGTATTATATGATTATATCAATAACATAATAATAATAATAGTTATTTATATTCGTATTATCCTAACATACGATTCTCACGAGGGATACGTATAAATTTTGAAAAAAATCAATTTATACGCTTTAAACGAAAATCTAAAACTATAAATTATATACTACATAATATTTCATCTTAACTTATGAATAATATAAATACAAAAGTACGAATAAATTTACAAATATTGATAAGATTAGATGTTTAGTTGTAATAACACATGATATGGGTTACTCGCCGAAATATAACAATATATTATTCATTGCTCATGGCAAAATAGTTTGGAAAATCTAATAAAAAGTGAAAAAATGGATAACGATGTTCTTTTCGGAAAACTTTTATGAATTCGTGTAATTTTTTCAACGGAATATAATAAATTTATTAGCGTGTGTATATATAAATCATGAAATTGAGATTGTAACAAAAAGCCATATTATTACTTTGTATTGTTAATGTATAAGTATTTTGAAATTTAAATTTAAATCTACCGTTCTCCATCGCAACAAAATAATTGCATTATGTTGCACGTTGTATAAACAGAGAAATTTAATTTTGAAAAATTTCCATTTCAATGAAGTGTCAATAAAAAATTTACTATTGTCGAATCGAAATAACCTTTTTTTTTTAAAAAAAAAAAAAACACCCATATAATACAAGATTTAAATATATTATAATATGTATATAGGTACCGCAGAAGTATAATATATTATAATATATTTGATTTAGAATATAATAATCTAGGTAACTGTAAAATATTTGTATTTAAATCAATATTATTATACTGCAGAAAGCGATGATAATTGAACTGAAAGTAAACAAAAACGACACTTGAAAAACAGAATAATAATAATTATATTAGAAATTACTGCACGAGTTTATACGATAAAATAAAATAAATTGTTATAAAATATTTTTTATCATTTTTCTTTTCTTTTTTTTTTTTTCCTATATTATACGTAGGAATAATTATTTTTTTAATTTAATATAATACGCGTTTAAAGTTGGAATAATTTTCTTTATTATCTAGAATAATTATTTTATATAAGCTATAACTTCTCTATATATGAGTGCGTACATTTTTAATATCCCATACTAAGTATAATACACACACACACATTATAAATTATGAAGTAACAAACTTGTTTAATCTCGAACACACATTTCCCGTATAATACGTATTATGCATATAATAATATACATTTTTAATTACGATTACTAAAATGTAGGTAAAAGTAACAACAATATAATTATGATTTCTGAAATCTAGAAGTATATATAAGGTACGTATTAATTAATTTTTATACGTTTATATAATTATTATGGTATAAAAGCAAGGACTCGTTTTTTATCCGCTTAGAATAAAAAATAAATTACACAATGATAATACTATAATACTTAAATACATTTAATTGTCAAGATTTATTGAAATTATAATATTGATTATACGATGATATCGTTATCAACGTTGTACTGAGAGACAGACGAAGATTTGATAAAAAAAAAAAAAATAGTGCCTACCTACTTCTCATTGTTTTATCGAGTACATGTTTAATTTTTTAGTTCCGTGTTGCACACATATTATTATTGTTGTTATTGAAACAAACCGTAGGCGGCGAATAATTAATTAAAGGTTACATAGGTTAGGTTAGGTACTATATAATATTATAATTCGATTTTAGCGACGACATTTATATAAATTCATCCGTTGCAATAGTAAATTAAATACAAACACGGTAAATTTGTGCAAAACGTTACACGAATTTTGCGCCGGTTTAATGGAATTTGTAATGTTATTATTATTATTATTTTCAATTAACATATAATTATACAATATTATTATATTATCGTACACCGGCGATAAAAAAACATATCCATCGTGAAATTATTATTAACGCGATAATAAGGAAAAATCGATGAAATATTATACCATAGACATTCCAGACTATAAATTTCAAATTTTAAACGGGTAGACGTTCGAATTTTAAACAAAACAATAACGATCGTGAAATATTATTATCAACAGGTACAACAGCGCAGTTCGAAGAGAGAGTAGGTACAAATTTTTATACGGTCGTATTTAATATTTTCGAAATACGAAAAATAAATAACATCATCGTATAATGCATTCAAATAATGTGATTAGAGCGAGTGAAACAAGGTAAATATTGTAAATTTAACGCGATAATATTCGTTATAATTTCGATTTATACCGTATTATAGGCGTTGTGAAAAACAAAGTAATAATTTTTCCGAGCAGAATTTCAAACTATAACCTATAAATGACTTCGGAGTACCGAAAATAAACTCAAAATCGTAAAATTTATTTAATTACAAATTTTAATTATTCTTTTTAAAAGATATATTATTCGGGTGCGTGTTAAGTATATTATATACTAAAGCGTTGTGTTAAATTTAAACGTGTGAGGTAATTTATTGATAATATTATGGTGATCAGATATAAAAATCCAAAAAGAAATTTAGGTACATTATAAAACGTAGCTCCACCTATGTCATAACTCATAATTGTCCGAGTGTATATTTTTTTTTACCCGTTTTGCCCATTTTATTTTCATCCGTATAATTTTTTTTTTTTTTTGCTCATCAATAATAAAAACTAATTATTTGAATTTCGTCAAACAGGCCGTGATTATTCTCTGGCTGACGCCACCGTTATCAGTCACTCGTCAAATTTTAGAATACACGAGGAAGAAACCATAAAATATAAATCAAATCAAATTAACATCTATAGATAGCCCATATTAAAAAAAAAAAATCAGTAAAATATTATTAAGGACCTAGGACAATGCATCAAAAAAACAGTACACTGTCCTACGAAAAAAAGTACGTCCAATCACCATAATAATATTATAATATAAACACGAAAATAACAAATCTGCCAGTTTGTGAACGTATATACGAGTAAACAATACGCGTAAAATCTCATCGTACATATAGAATTAAAATGTTGTGTCGTGCGATTTATAATATACGCTTTATTTATTTTCAATATTGTTAAATTGAAAAAAAAAAATAAAACGTTCGTTATGGAAATTTCATATTAAATAATATTAGTTTTTTTTACCTAAATATTTCTGAGAAATGAAAAATAAGTATTTAAATAAACATAAAAAAAAAAAAAACGGCGTATATTTATTTAAAAATTTTACAACAATGAAACAACGAATGATTTAAAAACAATTCGTTTAAATTAATTAAATATACCCATACTCGTATAGCAGAGCAGTTGAAAATAATAAATAATTTATGCAAATATATTTTTTATTGATATTCGTTTAATAATTTCACTCGTGTAAAATATAATAATGTATTTATTTCTAGAAAAAAAAATATATATGAATATTATTATTATTTAAATCCTTCTAGGTATTATTAAAATATATCGGAAAAACGTACATTATAATAATATAACGTTTCGTTAAAATAAATTACATTTCTACGTTATATTTTTGGACAAGGGGTTAATAAAATATATTAAAAACGCGTAATAAATCGTTTTTATTGTTACAAATATAGTTATTAATTTTCTTCTCCGAGAAAAAGTGTTATTAACACACAAATACGTATATTATTCGAGTGAATAAATAATATGAAGCAACTTTTAAAGTCTTTAAAAAACGTTTTTCTTTTTTCTTTTTTTCCTATTTTTTTTTTTTTTTTTTTTTTTTTTTTTGTTTAATTTATTAATTTTAATTCCTTACATTAATTTAAACCAATTGCTTTTAATTTATTTAAAGTAACGAGGAAGAAAAAAAAAATAAATACATAACGTAGCAAATAGCTTATTTTGGTAAACTTTTTAAAAATATTATACTCGTATACTTTTTGCGCAATCACGCGAAAACAGCAGAGGACCGTTTGTTTGAAAATAATGTTCTCGGCTTAGACAAAACTCTGCTGTTTAAAAATATAAACGTCCGAGTAAATTTTTAATCGAAACACCGGTGCATATTAATATTCAAATTATTATGATTAAAATAGAATTATTTATATCATCTGGATTATATTTAACACACAGACGAGATTTTGTGGGTAATTATGACAAATGAAAAAATGTATTTCAGCATGATGCTAAATTACACACCAAATAATATGGTTAGGTTAGGTTAGGTTATAATAATCGTATTATTTTATATCGCAGCAGTGTTTATAAACATTTTAAATTAATATAATATGTGGGTTCTGTGCGTCTTAATTATGTATACTAAATAATAGGGCTATTAATTATAAATTTGCATATTTAATTTAAATTCAATTTTTCACGAAATTTTACGTTTGTTTGAAACTCTACCGTTTTGTAAAATATGTTCGATTAACAATTTCCTTCTCGTTTTCTTTTTTTCGAAATATTTTCATATTCAGCATATTTTGTATATTTCAATATAAACCTAAAGTCGTACTAATAATTTTGTACATTTAACATAATAATAACATTCTATATGAACATTGTGGTCTGCTATCTCTATGGAATTTTAATTTAATATTATTATTACAGATATCACAAACGTTTACGTAGGTACAAAATTTCATTCGATTTGATAATATGTTATCGATCAAATTTATTTTCCAACATAATAATTATAAATCGAAGATATAATTAATATTGGAAAATTAGATTTTCCAGTAAACGACGCGAATCTACGTTAACTTAGTTATTTTTCGATCTAAAAACAAATTAAATTATTCGCCACGATTAAAAATAATTAAAAAAAGAAGAGCTGATACAGTGATATAGGTCTAAAGAGGATAGTGTTACATTTTGATTAACATTTGAATGAAATGATAAATCATTACATTCGTGAAAGGTGAAAACGATTTTGAACCAAGTCCATCGGATAATATATTATGTATTGTCTTAGTGAAATATTGAAATCGATTTCGTCGAAATTTCAGTTTTTGTGAAAAATTCCGTATTTTCATAAATTTTTGCAGTTTTCTTGGCCCATATAAGCTCAAAATTGAAAAATTCGAATATACATCCACTTTCCAATCGGAAACACATGCTATTCGTCCAAATTGGAGTATTTTTTCGGGTCGTAAAATCGTCTACTTACAAAAAAAAGATCAAAAATCAAAAATTATGTTAAACAAATATAAATTTTAACATAATTAACCGTACTGTCCACACACTCCACACTATGTAAACAATATTATATTAATATTTTTAAGGCTATATTATGACTTTAAATTTTGTATCTAACTGTATAATAACTTAAAATTTTACAAGTATAATATAAATAATAATTTATAATAATATTATTTGAAACAATTTGCATACGTTAATGATTATTGTTTCTTAAATTTACAAATATTATATTGATAATACGCGTTGGTGAATATTGTGATACTTTGCAGGTTTTATAGATTTGTCTTATATAGACCATCGTCCATTCGCATTCTTAGGCGTGTATATTATTATTATTATTATTACAGTTTTTGTTTTCGAAATACATATGAATGTTCAGTGTTTGGGATATGTGCCGTCGGGTGGATGGAGTGCGAACAAATTGATGATTTATTGTTTTTTAAATGAGCCGTCGAAGCGCCGCCTTAAATAATAATAATAATAATATTATAAAACAAGTAAAATATGTCTAAAGGGATTTCGGTTTATGGCGTTTTAAATTTTACTCGTTCATCGATCACAAAAATAGACGGGACTGTCAAGAACTTTTTAACGTCATTCCGTAGTAGTATACAAACTACAAAGTATATACACGCGGACCTGGTTATATAATACGGGCACTATACACGCGTCAATTCGTTCGAACTCTAAATGCGAATATTCGTCTCTCTTAAGTTTTGTAATTATGTAATGGTTATTACTTTTCGTCTCGTTAACGCGCAAAATAATAATAATAATAATAATAATAATAATAATAATAATAATAATAATAATAATAATAATAATAATTATATTCGACTTAAAAATTACAAAAATATTTATTATATAGTATGTACGATAATTATTAAGGAATAAATCGAATTTCTCCGACGCGTCGTTATATGATATTATATTAATTATTATTATAATTCTGTTAACGCGCGTTCACGTGGAAGTGTGTAACGTTATCATAATAAATACTAATTTAGTGTAACAGTTTATCGTATTAATCGTAATTTACGCGAAAATCAATCGATCGTTTAACGTTTAGGTACGTTCTTCTCGCGAAGTCGCGTTATCCGGAGTTCCGTTCCTCGAAGTCGAAGGAATAAAACGCATAAACGTCCTATAAGAGATATTACATCTATCAGATAGGCTTAGCTATATCAAATAAACAAATGCCCTTCCCCCAAATTTTTAGAACGTCCGTGATTTTAGTTTACGTTTCATTGTATTTTTCCATTGTCCAGAAGAAAATTTTAGACTCTATCTCTTTTATAGTATGAAATCGTATAATAATAATTATTCAATTATATAATAAATTTGTTGATTATTTTATTTTTTGCCCCCCTACGTAGCGTAAATAAATCATAATTTCAATTATTTTAATTATGATAACGTTCAGGCACGGATCCGGAACATTTTTACGGAGGGAGAGGGTATTTTACAATTTTTTTTTTCGTAAATATTAATAAACTGTTTTAATTTTAACATCATATAGAATTATAATTGTTAATATTATACTAATAATGAATAATGACGTTATACATATAGGTGGTACATATTAATATAGCGAAAAATAAATAACATAATATACAATATAGAAACATATAATATTTACGAGGTTAGGTTACCCTTGATCACCCTTGGATCCGCGCTTGATAACGAGGGATTTATAAACGGTATTTGAAAAATCAGTACAACTCGCGTCCCTTTGGTAGTTTGTGTCGGAACAATAGGACAAAAAAAAAGTTTAAAAAACAGGACGTACCACCTGATGTATATATCGTACATATTATAAATACTTATTATAAATATATTATAATATATAGTCACAATGACTTTATATAGTAAAAAGTTTTACACGGATTATCGATATCATCGAATATTATACATATAATAATAATATAATTGTACTTATTATACTTTAATACTTTCTGGTGTTCGGATCCGAGCGATTGTCACGTTACAAAACATTTCGGTTTTTGATTGTTAACACCGAAATATTGTCATAGTTATAGCCTTATTATAGGTTAAAGCTGATTCGGTGACAAAGATATTATAAATTTGTGAGGATGTCACGCGTCCCAAATAACATTTCAATTCAGTTCGAGCTAAGCTTTTCTTCCGCACGATAATAATATCGGTGTACGTATACATAAGCAATAAAACATTTATGATAGCGAGATTTGTAATAAAAACAAATTACGATAATAATACGTGAGTCATATTTCCTAGATGAGGCGGTATTTATTATTTTAATAATATATAAATATATTTTATCCGACGCACTTAAAAAGACGTACCGAAATGTAATAAAAAAAAAAAAAAAAAACCAAAAACAGAAATAACCAGAAAAATGAAATATTTACCACTTAGATGGTTATAAATAAAAAAAAAAAAAAAGAGAAACAATAATAAAATTATGTAAAATAGTATCGCGTTATAATGTTATGTCGTATAATGTGTGTACAAAGACGTATATTGTGTACAATTAAAATATAACACTGACGTAGAAATAGTTACAGGAGTTATATACGTAAATATTGCCGTGTTATGTAAATTTATTATTACCCTCGTATATTGCTTTTTTGTAATTATAAATTTATAAATAGATTTACTGTTAAAAAAAATAAAAAAATAATTATAAAAAATTAAAAAAAACATTTTTAAACATATTATAATAAAAAAATTATATTCGAGTAATTTTACCAATAATTCGATAAGTAGGTATATAGAGATAACTTAACGTTTATACGCTTATTTCGACATCATAAATCATAATAATTGTTCGACGTAATAAATAATATACGGATTATTAAAAAAAATTACGACTCGGGTGTGTGATTTTTTTTTTTATTTCGAGTCAACGATATCGTTAGGTAGGTGTACTTACTCTCAATGCGGTTTTAAAACGCGAGAGAAACGATTTTTAATTTGAAAATAAATAAACGCTAAATATTAATTAAACGCCTAAAACGTACGTTTTAACGTACTATGCTGTTTTGACGGTTTCGTTATCGGCGAATTTTAAATATTTAAATAACCCGTTGAGCTCGAAACGTTACAGAGTACATTTTTTGATTTTCTGAACTCGTAACAAATTATTCGAACCGTAATGAGATAATTTACGATATTTTAAAGATATAATAAGTAATTTTAATTTATATAATAATTTATGGATAGAAATTTCAAAATTTGTCTTTTTCTTTTTTTTTCTTTACTCGAAATATTTGTATAATAATTTCCGATATTTAGCGTATTTCGTATTTAATTTTTACGAGATTTCGTCTATCTGTGCAAAATAGAGAAGGAATAATTATGATAAAAAAAAAAAAAAACAAAGTTTCAAAAACTAAGTATGATTTTGTAAT
>JAIUCT010009361.1:0-11958 GCA_021307375.1 Tetraneura akinire | reverse complement strand
AATAATAATAATAATAATAATAATAATAATAATAATAATAATAATAATAAAAATAGACACGATGCATTTTAATGAAAACCAGAACTGTGTATTTTATGAACCAAATGCGAGATGAGATTTTTATATACGTTCGTTTGCGCCGCAATAAACATTATTTACTTGACGCATAACCGCAGTTCGCAATATAGACACACGTTGTACTTAACGCGCAGTGGCTTTTCGATCGACAAACAGTCGAAGGGGGATCGTTTCTGCGGGTTTACATTATTTCACGGCAGCCGCTTGTACAAGCGTACGTTTAAATATTAAAAAAAAATTTTTAGATCATTCAAAAATCATCGTCTACAACATCATAATAATATTGTAAATTTTAATAATAAAATTTAAATACTTTAGAATTTTTTTTTTTTAAATTTATACAAAATAATATGATTAGACGCGAGATGTACTAATTAAAAATATTGTTGCACGCGTGAGCATAATATCATTATAAATTTCGGACAAAATTCAAATTGGTGTGTTTTATTCAATATATTATTAGGAAATAGTACCTATAATTTTTTGTTAGAAAACGAAATGTCATTTTTCGAAATATTTTGGTGTGAAGAGAGTTCGATAAAACGTCTTTTTTTTTTTTTTCTTGAGAGAGAGAAACGAATAGCAAAATTGGTAAAAGTTAAAAATGTTTTATAAAATCTGGATATATTTTTTGAGGAAATCAAACCAAACCACTATATATTATAATTTATAATATTATAGAGCATCAGTAGTTTTAAGCTTTTCAGTATACCATCAAGCAAGTCAGTCGTATTCAACCTAGTGCCGACAGAATGAATGAATTCATATTATATTACTCTACCAAACAACAGAAATATTAACAGTAATAGCAATAGGTATACTAAACGTAATTACTAGCATTTAAAAAATACAAGCACGTACAAAAAAATAAAATTTTGTGGAAGGAGGGAGGTTACAAAATATAGCAATACAAATTTAAGTATAAAATCCTATTTTCGTTGTAACTTAGCAAATCTATTGATAATTTCTTCCGAATTTAAATCAAAATTTCTGTATATGTTTAGTAGAGACAATCTAGTAAGTCTAATTTCTCCCATATTGATTCGTAAGTACGTTTTAAGTCTTCGTAGAGTTGAGAATAACCGTTCAGGAGTAGCAGTTGTAACAGATAATGTGGCCAAAATTTTCAAAATAGGTGGAAAATTTGATTTAATTTTCAAAGAAATTTAGGGGGAGGGGTTGAACCCCAAAAAACCCTCTTCTGAATAAATGGTACTATTTATATTTTGGTTAATTAAAAAAGTAAAAAAGTTTTATCCTCATGTTTGGAATTATTATATATGTAATTATATTTTTTAATAATAAAGTGTAATTACAGTAATTTTTCTTGCTCCGATTATTATTGAAACAACATAAATTTATGTATCATTTGAATATGATTACATAACCTCTATGTATCCTTAATGTAATATTGTTACTGTTATTTTGTCCTGTTATTTATTATTAAATAACAAGAAATTAAATTAATTAATTAATTAGATATTAATTAAGTTAGATAAAGAATATACAACTTATTCTACAACTGTGTTCATTGCGTTGAAATAAATAAAATATTGCCTCTTTTCAATTAGCAAAAATACGTAATGTACGTTATTGTAGATTGTGTTGAACAAGCAACCAGCTAACTAATTCACCAGAGTGACGTATAAAAAATAAAAATAAATTATATTTTTTTTATGTACATTCATCTATTCTCGATTCAAAATTAGATTTAACTTCGGTGTATTGTCTATGTTAACTTTCGTGACGTTAAAACGGATTTTTCAATGCGTAGAAAAGTTCAAAAAATATTTCTGTAAACGTTACACTATAATACTATATTATATTATATAATATGCCAATAGAAATATAATAAATATTAACGAAATCAAATGGCGTTAGTGAAATATAAGTTCAATTTTATCAAATTATGACATTGGCTCAAGGTCATAATGACGCGGTGAAATTGTAAGTACTATCAATAAATAGATTTTTGTTCAATTATCTAAAAGAAATTTCAATGTAAATTTAAAAAAATAAAAATAATTACGCAATGCAAAAATTTTGGAAATGGCTATACGTTTTCCTTTCACAAGAATGGTTTGTTCCGGAACTCAGTACTATATTGTTATACAGAAATCTGTATCAGATATTTATTTCATAGACCTCATAATTATTTTCTATTTTAAATAGGTCTTTTGCGGTTATAATACCAGTATTTATATTATAATATTACTACCGTTTTTAAGCTTATTTATGGATTTTGCATAATATACGCTGTAATATTGATTTATTTGGCTTCGACGATTTTGCCTTATTCGAAATAAAGATTATAAAATATTTTCCTTTTGTGAAATAAACGAGAAAACTAAACCGCGCATTGTGATACGAAATTGGTATGAATGCAGTGTAAAAAAAAAAAAAGAAGAATTCTAAAGGCGGGCTTTTAAAAATAAATAAATTTGAACATGTTATATTATATTTGTACCCAACGTTATTAGTTTATACCTATATTTAAAATATTATTTTGCACGATTTTTATTGAAATATAGTTTGTTCACGGTATATATTATTATCAGTGGTCGAAATGGACGGAAATAAGTGGAGGGACACGTTTATAGTTATTTAATGAGAAAACTTAATATTTTCATGTAATACAGACTAATTGGTCTCTCCGGCAAGTACTTACTCAAGTCTAACTTCCATTTATACTGTAGTGCTTATTATATTATAGTAAAATCGTATGAGTAATTTTCTATCATTGCCCTTCGTACGAGAGTGTAACACATTACGAATTTTAATGTAAATGTAGTATAATATATGGAAGGGATGCATTGAGTATAATAAGTGGAGGGATTGCGTCCCCTCGTATCCCTTCACCCAAATTCGACAACCGATTATTGCATATTATATTTTAACATTATTAACCGTGTTTTTAATCTGTTTTTAACCTGGGTTCGTATATGTTTCTACATTTTGTGTCGTACACGCGCGTGCAAAATCCTGCGAGCAGTTAAAAGTATAACGAGAGATATTATAACAATATAGAAAAATTCTTATAAATTTTAAGACTCGCGGCTAGTGTATGTACTCATATGTTATAATAATAATAATATAATGTATAATATTTCCGCATACGTTCTTATCAGGAGGACGTTTCGCGCAAAACTATTATCTATAATTGAAAAAAAAAAATAGTATTTACAAAACGCATACTTAAACCGCTATATAGAGCCTATTGAATTCTCAACGTCTATTATTATATTGTTGTGTCAACGTATTATTTTAATAATACTGTTTTGAAGTATATTTTTGTGGCGTTGTGTTTACTCAATATAATCAATCGATTGCTGTCTATAATATTATAATCGTGTTTTCATAATATAATAATAGCGTTAAATTATTAACACGCACTATTATACTACTTAAAATATTAAAATTAAAATTAAATAAAATCGTTGTTTTTTGTTTCTCTTTAAATTGCGTGGCGCCTATAAATTCTGATACTATCGAACGTCAATAAAATAATAAAATATAGTCACTTCCTACAGGGAGCTAAAAGATAAATGGCGAATCACAGGGAAGAACGGAAAAGTCAATAATTATATTGAATAAATTTGATAAAAACCAATCTTTCAGATTACAAAAAAAATGTTTACTTACATATAAGAGATAAAATATACGTAAGTGTGATTTTTGTTTTATCATAATTTTTGTACCTTATAATTGATACGCGCAACGGGTTTAAATTGAAAATTATAAAATTAACTCGACTCGAGAATTAATTATATATTATGTCATTTATGACACGATTCTATACCTGTAATACACCTATAATATATTATAATAAATATACAGTTTAGTATATATTTATTTTTTTTTTTTGTTTTCCAATGAATAACGATATAATTATGCAAAAGCGAGTTTTAAAACGCTTTTTTTTTTATTGTACTCGTATTATAATAATAATAATCGTTTTAAAAGCCACTCCAAAAACGTGCTATATACGTATACAAGGTGATATTTTTGTTCGCTTAGACTCTTTTTTTTTTTTGTTTTTTTCCACCTATTATTATTATTATTTTTTTTTTTATTCCAAGGAGTTGTTGACACTATTAATTATGGTACTAGCTACTAACACGGTAAAAGCTCGTCGCACGTCGTTTATGTTTTGTCGAACAAATGACATCCTCCCCTTTTTCCACTCTCGGACATTTTTTTTTCTTTTTCGTCACCCTCTCCGTCGCACAATTACCACCCCTCTCACTGGTAAAACTATCATTGTGTTCGTCCCGACTCGTATACACTTTTACCCCCGAGATTTAAACGGGGGTTTATCCGGCTTCGTGATTAACGAGAGACGCTGCGAAAATTAGCGTCGTCACGCCGCCGCCGCTGCCGCCGCCGGTTCGTGCAGGGTCGAAAAACGTTCATCCGCGTCTTCGGAATTTTCTAAAGTAACGACTGTTTTTATTTATTTTTTGCACCCGCGTATAATACTTTTTTTTTTTATATCCGCGATTTAAACAGAACGAATGATTTATGCGACACAAACGTCGATGTATTTATCAAATTTTTCAAAAGTACGACTGACACGGACGTCTGTGTTCGCGTGTTATTATTACGTTCAAATTTCACGCGGTCATCGATTCACCGGTAAATACACGTCGCGTGTCGTGTTTGCGTTTAAATTAATAACGATGCGAAATATACAGGGTGTTCCGGAACTATTTACTCGTATATGTATATAATATTTTCACGAAGAATTGAATGGTATTTTTTTTTTTTTAATTATTAGTTACCTAACGGACAGGAATATATCACCTATATTACGTTTTTAAATTTAATCATCTCGTAAAAAAATAAAAAATAAATTACTTTTTATTTTTTGAGTTTAGTGAAATTTAAAAATAGCCGATTATATAAAACGCAATTATTGTACGATAATTTTGATTGGTCATCGGCTTCTTCATTTAATAAAGATGCCTATTTCTAGGAAGTTATTCAATGTATTAAAGAAATAATATTTCTGGTGTCATTTTTCGTAATCATTTAAATCATGGATTGCAAAATTAATGTAATCAATATTGTGATAACCTTGACAGAAATTTAGAGAATTCGTTAATTAATGAGGAAATACTGATAACTAGTAATAATATTAATGAATTCATAATTATGTTAAAATATATTTTGCACGTCATGACAATAAATTATTACAAATATGATGATGACGTCACTGCATCAGATATACAATTTTTTTAAGAAATGAAAAAAATTCTTAAAAATCGACATTTTTATTAAATTAAGATGGTCGATCCATCAAAATTATCGTAGGTACAATTTTACTCTATAAAATTTCATATAATTTAAAAATACAAATTTTGTTTTTTTTGTGGAAATTATTAAATTTATTAAAAAAAAGCCGTTCAAAAATCTTAATTTTTTGCGGAGACATTACAATAATGAGTACATATAGATCTGGTACACACTATAGATCTGATTCTGCACTGTATTTTAGTTTATGATGCGACAAAAACAACTTTACGAAATTATTTCGAACAGATCCGATTACACATTACGATAATATTATTATGTTTGCGCGTAAAGATTTATCGACGAGGAAAAAAAAATCATAATAAATTTATAGTCATCCTCATCAGTGTTATATGACCGTTTTTACTTTGTATTTTATTTATCGAGCGAATCGGTTTATTTTATCTTTTTATCGTGGTTGAATTTTTTGATACCTATTACTTTTTGTTTGTTTGTTTTTTTTTTATTTATAAATGCACTAATCAACTCTTCTCATTATTTACTCTGTACGTAATTGATATCGTCGAGTGAACCGTGTGTAATTTATATGCTCGTGTAGTCGCACGCGTTACGCCGTTATAAATCCCAGTCTCATATTATTATCATAATAAATATATACGAGATTCGAATCGGAATTGATAAAAAAAAAAAAAAAAAAATCGGAAAATTCAGTTATCTCGTAAAACATTTCTGAACGAGGTGGGTGGGGGGAAATAAATAATAAAAACCATAAAATATTATGCGTATGTATAGTAAAAAAAAAAAACATTTTTGCGTTATATTATTAAATAGTAGCTGTATTTTTAAAAGGCTTGTTTATAATATTAATATGTACTCAGTTTTTACGTGTTTTACGTAATACAAGAAAATAAAACCACACCGATTCGTTATTTTTTTTATAAAAATTCGATACTTTCGTACTTACATATAACATAACTACTCTCAAATATGTAGCTATATAAACTATTATTTTAGACTTTAGTCGAAATAGATTTTACTCGCTGGCAAATTAAATTTTAAGAAAATTAGAAAAAAATTTTAATTCGTACGAGCAAAAAACGTAATGTCATGCGTATATTATATGGGCTGTTGTTAAAATTAACAACAAAAAAATTAATTCAAGTTAGTCGTGTGACATATTATCATTACCACAAAACAAAATTTCAGACTATTGATTTTAGACGGAAGAAAATTTAATAATAATTTAAATTTTTAAGTCGGGTTTAGATTGATTACAGATATCCGATATAGTTTCACGCGAAATATTTAAAATATTAACGTATCGAAATTCGATTTTTAGCGTCATGATGTCGTTGCGTTTACTTTTTATTTTATGAGTTTTCTTCACCGTCGGCGATATTCATAAACGCTGCTGTAGCGGCTGAGTCACGATCTCGCGATGAGGGTTATGAGAGGGTAGGTAACCCTGCGAGAACGACGGAAAGAACCCCCGACCTCGGGTACACGATGATTTGCATAATTGAAATCGCTTCCCTGTTTTTGCACCGATGACGACGACGACTACGACGACGATGTCGACGCATCCGCATCCGCCGTATATAGCGGTCGTACCGCAACACGCGTCTCCGCGTTTTATTTATAATAACGCGCGTAGCAAAGGGTCGATTATATACCGCGGTAACATTGGTATACAGTGGCTGTTTGATCGTCGTCCTTTCGTCCCGAAAACACACCCCGAACAACAACAACAACAACAACAACAATAACGATAACGGGAGACAGCTAGTGTATATTATAACGTATATATATACATACTCTCGCCATATATTATAATATAATATATTTGTAGGGGATGGAAGGATTTCGTGTTGACAATAAACTGAGCGAATGGATAAATACATTATTCGTTTACCGTGGAAAATGAAAAATAAACTCGGGAGTTCGGGATTAGTTTTTTTTTTTTTGTAACTGTTTTACGGTACTTTTTTCCATTTTGTCCTCGTGTAAAGAGTGTAAAAATTAATTAAGAGACAATAATTTAATCGGTTCAAAACGCCGACAGTTCGCATATAAATGTAATATACCGACACACTCGTATTAATTATATATTATTATATTTTTCGAACGCCTCAGAGATAACAATATAATACTCAGAGATAACAATATTATATTATATTATTATTATTATTATTCTTGCAGCGGTTTTGTTTAATTTTGTTCTATAATATAACCTCAAAAGGATATACCGTCGCGACGAAATATTTTGTTGACTTTCCACGATAATGCGCGGCGAAACACCGTAAATTATTAATAATGTTTTCACGCTCCGGCGACACGCGTTAGCGTATCCGTTTTCACGATGGATTATTGTTTTTATATAGTTAGACTATATAGTAGTAGACTAAAATATATTATTATTATTATCATTATTATTATTATTATTACAATATTAAAAAAATCGAAGAAATCAATGGTCGCAATATACCGTGTTAAAAAACACAAATCGCGGATTTATCGTTATTTTTGAAACTGGATTGTTGATAATTATACCGCAAATAAGTCGAAAAGTTTATGACCAATAAATTGTGTGAGGAATTGAATCGTATACGTCAATATAAGAATATACAATATATTATTATACTGATACTGAAAATAATAAATTGCGAAATATTGTTTCTGTTTGAGGAATTATCCATATTTTGGTAACAAAAACACCTACCCAAAACATGGATAATTTCCTTAAATAGCAATAATATTATTCCAATTCCATGAAAGTTAAAATCGATTAATTTTCGAAATATTCTATAAATAAGTAGGACGCATAACTTTATATTACGACGAGAGTACATGAGTTATAACGTAAATCGTTCAATATAGCTAATACAAATGATTCTTGTATAGCGTATTTTACTTATATATAGTATTAACTGTGAAATGTTAACAAAGTTTGAATTTTCATGTCGTAAATTGATAAGAATTCTTTAACCTCGTTACGCCGTTAAATACCTAAGTATAAGTACGCATACAAATTAAGTTAGGTTAGGTTTGGTTAGGTCGAATTCCTTGTTACCGTTCCATATATTATGTTTTTATTTGTATTATGTACTTTACGATTCATAAGGTATTTTTTTTTTTTTTTATTTAATTATTATTATTAAAATATAAATTAATAATAAATAAAAAGAACTTATAAAATAATATTGTATTCGTGTCTTCGTTTTTCTTAAAATTATATATGGTAATAATAATTATTCGCGCGAGGCACTTCTCAGCGCTTTGGCTCGTTCGAGAGGGGTTGATAAAGGTTCGAACCCCGTTTTTAATAATGAATTCTCGTGAAGTGTATACATTTCTACGTAAATATATTATACTTTCGAGTATTTCTAGTTATGAATGTTTAATTAAATATAATATCAACGGGGTATTTATAATTTATATTAAGTACGTATAAAAATAATATATAATTTAATAAATATTTTCGAAAAAAAAAATACAATATTATGCCCTTAATATAATGAACAATCGAAAATGATACTATTATCAGATCGCTTTTTTAAATTCAGTGTTCGAAACGATAAAAAAAAAAAAAAAAAAAAAAAAAAATATCATTTTGTTTTACGTTATAATAAATTAATCGAACGTTAATCGTATAATCTTACGTTAAATAAGATGGAATATATATATAAAAAAAATAATTTAAAATTTTACGATTTTTTTTTTCTATTTAATAAGAATTTTTTTTTCGTTTTATATGATATGCCAAAACGATACAATTTACCGTTTTTTTGACGAGTGTAACTACTCGTATTTCTGTATATTTCTCGGTTTTCCAGACCCGATTATAATATTATCTATTAAACGAATATAATATAATTTATATAGTCGGTTTTCGTTTGGAATCTCGTAATATGTACGTTATTATTTATTTATATATTTTTTTTTCACCCTTTCGTTTCCGTCGCGAAAATAATAATACACGAGTGTTTTTCGTTATCCGCGTTCGTATCGAACACGCCGTTACACGTTTACACTCGTGTTATTATAATAATATAATACAGAAAATACCTATTACGGTCCACTATTGGAAACGCGTAAAACGCACGACAATAATATCATACACGTTCGTATCGTATATGCAGAATTTACTGACTGGATGAGTAATCGATTTTAATTTCCGGCGTTATATTGGATCTCTTAGGGCGATCGGCTATACCGTTAAATAATAATATACATATATTATGTACCTAACCTATAATAAAGCCGAGAGAGAACGGCAAACATTCACGAAATGAAACCGTTTGTTTTTTTTTTGCAGTTTTTTTTCCCCCAGTTTTCCGCATCCCCAACGCAGTTTTTCTATAAATATTACAATAAATAAATAAATATATTTTACACGTCCTGTACACACACACACACACACACACACAATAATACGTATACGATAATATTATGACGCGTATAAACAAAACTGGAATAACATGGCGACTGCTATAATATAATTTTTATAATAAAATATACGAGCAGATTTTTATTCTTATACGATTGTGTGTATATGTATAGTATTCGTCGTCCCCGTCGATAAATATAATTTTTTATAAACGAGAGATTTGAATATAAAAAAAATTTAAAATTTGTTAGATTTATAGCGTATCTATACGAATAATATTTCGTTTTTTAAACAAATTTTTGTTTTTTGTTTCGTCTACTATAACTACAGGTATATCGAAATCAAAACACAATTTTTCGTACTTATTAATATCGAAAAAATTGAAATTTTACGATTATTTGGTTTCCGCGATATTTTTCCGTGTAATTTAAAACTCGATCGAATAAAATAATATACAAATAATCGTTGCGTTTTCGTATAGTTTTCATGGTATTCACGAATCTGTGATGTCAGATAAAAGAACGCGATTTCGAAAGTTTTCTCTTTGAAAAGTATATACATACAGATATTACATCGTAGTTTTGAAACTATTATTTTATTGTCATCGATATTTTTTTTTATATAATATTATACTTATTACGATATTATAGGCTTATAATAAGTTTATATTTTATGAAAATCAAGTTTACTCGTATTACATAAGAATCGGAGGCTTTGAACTGTATCATCATCACAAGTCTTAACATTAAATTCTATACACTGTCTTACAGAGCCTCGGGGTTCTTGTACCGTTTTCACAGAGGATTACCAGCTTTAAATCGTCATAATATCGTACAGTATTCCGCTGGGGCCAGGAAATAATGGCATAAGCTTTTGATCTTTACAACGAATTCTATTACAATCGTGCACCGATTGTCTAATGTATATTTATTATGTGTGTGTGTGTGGGTGTGTTTGTATACGTATAGTATAAACTATAAGTCTATAAACACAATCAACGACGACCCTCAGAGTCCGAAAACGACGATCGTGTCGTTATAATAATATGTCCCGACTATTTAATAATTATGTTCATATATATAGCGACGATGGTAAATATTAAATTAATCGATTATGAATGGAATTTAACAATCGAATTATTATTAAAGAGTATACGAGTTCAAAATCGATGAATATACTTGAAATAATTATGAGATTTGAGGGAAACGATGAGAGTTTTTTTTTTTGTTCATTTTTAGTTTTTAGTTTTTTACATGTATTATACGATAAAAAATGCGATCGAACAAAAACTTTAATATATTATATAAGTTATCCGTTCGCGTACTTACGTGAACATCGTAATATTATTTTATGAAATTTTCAATTTTTAGTTTAAAATTAATGAAATTTTATACAAAAATGTATCGATATATCGCCGCGGAGGTCTTCATTATAATAAAAATCGATTTTCACAGAATCGTTTTTATTTTTTTCGAACGCCCAATGATTTATTATATTCTTTCACTACATTGCTATTATCATAATATCCACATCGCGGTATTCTGTTGGCATTTTTTTCTCTCTAATATTGCAGTTTATGAATACATTGCTTGTGTTCGTTTTAGTCGACAACTTCGAAACTTTATAACTTTGAAGTTTGTTTTATTCTTTGAGAAAAAAAAAACGTTTATAGTATTAAAAACAAGAGCGGTGAATCGTACCTCGCGATATTTTTAAGTGACAAAAACAATATAATATTTATACTGTATTAGTGATCACAGTGATAAACACAGTTATCAATTAGAACGATTAACTCCTCGATGTAATTTACGCATAATACTATATTAAACTATATATGAATAATTAATTGTTCTCGAAGAGGTTATAAATAATAAAGATTCCTAAAATTTCCTTTTTTTCTTTCTAACGCTTCTTGTGAAATATTCAAACGCGTTTAATTTATAACTAGATCGAATCGTTCTTGTACTTTACAGAGGTAAATATGAATACCACTCGTGGCTATAATTATCTAATTTTTAAAACGAAAAATAAATATTACAAATTCATAAGCGATATTATAATATTATCATTTCGTTTTTTAAAAGTTTATAAAATACTTAAAGTGCAGAACGTGTTCGTTTCGTTATATTATATTCTATTTATAACCGCTCGAATCGTCGTGTAATCTCGTATATAATATAAAAACGGCCGTTTAATAATAATAATAATAATAATAATAATAATAATAATAATAATAATAA
>JAIUCT010009360.1:0-11957 GCA_021307375.1 Tetraneura akinire | reverse complement strand
AATAATAATAATAATAATAATAATAATAATAATAATAATAATAATAATAAAAATAGACACGATGCATTTTAATGAAAACCAGAACTGTGTATTTTATGAACCAAATGCGAGATGAGATTTTTATATACGTTCGTTTGCGCCGCAATAAACATTATTTACTTGACGCATAACCGCAGTTCGCAATATAGACACACGTTGTACTTAACGCGCAGTGGCTTTTCGATCGACAAACAGTCGAAGGGGGATCGTTTCTGCGGGTTTACATTATTTCACGGCAGCCGCTTGTACAAGCGTACGTTTAAATATTAAAAAAAAATTTTTAGATCATTCAAAAATCATCGTCTACAACATCATAATAATATTGTAAATTTTAATAATAAAATTTAAATACTTTAGAATTTTTTTTTTTTAAATTTATACAAAATAATATGATTAGACGCGAGATGTACTAATTAAAAATATTGTTGCACGCGTGAGCATAATATCATTATAAATTTCGGACAAAATTCAAATTGGTGTGTTTTATTCAATATATTATTAGGAAATAGTACCTATAATTTTTTGTTAGAAAACGAAATGTCATTTTTCGAAATATTTTGGTGTGAAGAGAGTTCGATAAAACGTCTTTTTTTTTTTTTTCTTGAGAGAGAGAAACGAATAGCAAAATTGGTAAAAGTTAAAAATGTTTTATAAAATCTGGATATATTTTTTGAGGAAATCAAACCAAACCACTATATATTATAATTTATAATATTATAGAGCATCAGTAGTTTTAAGCTTTTCAGTATACCATCAAGCAAGTCAGTCGTATTCAACCTAGTGCCGACAGAATGAATGAATTCATATTATATTACTCTACCAAACAACAGAAATATTAACAGTAATAGCAATAGGTATACTAAACGTAATTACTAGCATTTAAAAAATACAAGCACGTACAAAAAAATAAAATTTTGTGGAAGGAGGGAGGTTACAAAATATAGCAATACAAATTTAAGTATAAAATCCTATTTTCGTTGTAACTTAGCAAATCTATTGATAATTTCTTCCGAATTTAAATCAAAATTTCTGTATATGTTTAGTAGAGACAATCTAGTAAGTCTAATTTCTCCCATATTGATTCGTAAGTACGTTTTAAGTCTTCGTAGAGTTGAGAATAACCGTTCAGGAGTAGCAGTTGTAACAGATAATGTGGCCAAAATTTTCAAAATAGGTGGAAAATTTGATTTAATTTTCAAAGAAATTTAGGGGGAGGGGTTGAACCCCAAAAAACCCTCTTCTGAATAAATGGTACTATTTATATTTTGGTTAATTAAAAAAGTAAAAAAGTTTTATCCTCATGTTTGGAATTATTATATATGTAATTATATTTTTTAATAATAAAGTGTAATTACAGTAATTTTTCTTGCTCCGATTATTATTGAAACAACATAAATTTATGTATCATTTGAATATGATTACATAACCTCTATGTATCCTTAATGTAATATTGTTACTGTTATTTTGTCCTGTTATTTATTATTAAATAACAAGAAATTAAATTAATTAATTAATTAGATATTAATTAAGTTAGATAAAGAATATACAACTTATTCTACAACTGTGTTCATTGCGTTGAAATAAATAAAATATTGCCTCTTTTCAATTAGCAAAAATACGTAATGTACGTTATTGTAGATTGTGTTGAACAAGCAACCAGCTAACTAATTCACCAGAGTGACGTATAAAAAATAAAAATAAATTATATTTTTTTTATGTACATTCATCTATTCTCGATTCAAAATTAGATTTAACTTCGGTGTATTGTCTATGTTAACTTTCGTGACGTTAAAACGGATTTTTCAATGCGTAGAAAAGTTCAAAAAATATTTCTGTAAACGTTACACTATAATACTATATTATATTATATAATATGCCAATAGAAATATAATAAATATTAACGAAATCAAATGGCGTTAGTGAAATATAAGTTCAATTTTATCAAATTATGACATTGGCTCAAGGTCATAATGACGCGGTGAAATTGTAAGTACTATCAATAAATAGATTTTTGTTCAATTATCTAAAAGAAATTTCAATGTAAATTTAAAAAAATAAAAATAATTACGCAATGCAAAAATTTTGGAAATGGCTATACGTTTTCCTTTCACAAGAATGGTTTGTTCCGGAACTCAGTACTATATTGTTATACAGAAATCTGTATCAGATATTTATTTCATAGACCTCATAATTATTTTCTATTTTAAATAGGTCTTTTGCGGTTATAATACCAGTATTTATATTATAATATTACTACCGTTTTTAAGCTTATTTATGGATTTTGCATAATATACGCTGTAATATTGATTTATTTGGCTTCGACGATTTTGCCTTATTCGAAATAAAGATTATAAAATATTTTCCTTTTGTGAAATAAACGAGAAAACTAAACCGCGCATTGTGATACGAAATTGGTATGAATGCAGTGTAAAAAAAAAAAAAGAAGAATTCTAAAGGCGGGCTTTTAAAAATAAATAAATTTGAACATGTTATATTATATTTGTACCCAACGTTATTAGTTTATACCTATATTTAAAATATTATTTTGCACGATTTTTATTGAAATATAGTTTGTTCACGGTATATATTATTATCAGTGGTCGAAATGGACGGAAATAAGTGGAGGGACACGTTTATAGTTATTTAATGAGAAAACTTAATATTTTCATGTAATACAGACTAATTGGTCTCTCCGGCAAGTACTTACTCAAGTCTAACTTCCATTTATACTGTAGTGCTTATTATATTATAGTAAAATCGTATGAGTAATTTTCTATCATTGCCCTTCGTACGAGAGTGTAACACATTACGAATTTTAATGTAAATGTAGTATAATATATGGAAGGGATGCATTGAGTATAATAAGTGGAGGGATTGCGTCCCCTCGTATCCCTTCACCCAAATTCGACAACCGATTATTGCATATTATATTTTAACATTATTAACCGTGTTTTTAATCTGTTTTTAACCTGGGTTCGTATATGTTTCTACATTTTGTGTCGTACACGCGCGTGCAAAATCCTGCGAGCAGTTAAAAGTATAACGAGAGATATTATAACAATATAGAAAAATTCTTATAAATTTTAAGACTCGCGGCTAGTGTATGTACTCATATGTTATAATAATAATAATATAATGTATAATATTTCCGCATACGTTCTTATCAGGAGGACGTTTCGCGCAAAACTATTATCTATAATTGAAAAAAAAAAATAGTATTTACAAAACGCATACTTAAACCGCTATATAGAGCCTATTGAATTCTCAACGTCTATTATTATATTGTTGTGTCAACGTATTATTTTAATAATACTGTTTTGAAGTATATTTTTGTGGCGTTGTGTTTACTCAATATAATCAATCGATTGCTGTCTATAATATTATAATCGTGTTTTCATAATATAATAATAGCGTTAAATTATTAACACGCACTATTATACTACTTAAAATATTAAAATTAAAATTAAATAAAATCGTTGTTTTTTGTTTCTCTTTAAATTGCGTGGCGCCTATAAATTCTGATACTATCGAACGTCAATAAAATAATAAAATATAGTCACTTCCTACAGGGAGCTAAAAGATAAATGGCGAATCACAGGGAAGAACGGAAAAGTCAATAATTATATTGAATAAATTTGATAAAAACCAATCTTTCAGATTACAAAAAAAATGTTTACTTACATATAAGAGATAAAATATACGTAAGTGTGATTTTTGTTTTATCATAATTTTTGTACCTTATAATTGATACGCGCAACGGGTTTAAATTGAAAATTATAAAATTAACTCGACTCGAGAATTAATTATATATTATGTCATTTATGACACGATTCTATACCTGTAATACACCTATAATATATTATAATAAATATACAGTTTAGTATATATTTATTTTTTTTTTTTGTTTTCCAATGAATAACGATATAATTATGCAAAAGCGAGTTTTAAAACGCTTTTTTTTTTATTGTACTCGTATTATAATAATAATAATCGTTTTAAAAGCCACTCCAAAAACGTGCTATATACGTATACAAGGTGATATTTTTGTTCGCTTAGACTCTTTTTTTTTTTTGTTTTTTTCCACCTATTATTATTATTATTTTTTTTTTTATTCCAAGGAGTTGTTGACACTATTAATTATGGTACTAGCTACTAACACGGTAAAAGCTCGTCGCACGTCGTTTATGTTTTGTCGAACAAATGACATCCTCCCCTTTTTCCACTCTCGGACATTTTTTTTTCTTTTTCGTCACCCTCTCCGTCGCACAATTACCACCCCTCTCACTGGTAAAACTATCATTGTGTTCGTCCCGACTCGTATACACTTTTACCCCCGAGATTTAAACGGGGGTTTATCCGGCTTCGTGATTAACGAGAGACGCTGCGAAAATTAGCGTCGTCACGCCGCCGCCGCTGCCGCCGCCGGTTCGTGCAGGGTCGAAAAACGTTCATCCGCGTCTTCGGAATTTTCTAAAGTAACGACTGTTTTTATTTATTTTTTGCACCCGCGTATAATACTTTTTTTTTTATATCCGCGATTTAAACAGAACGAATGATTTATGCGACACAAACG
Organism: Tetraneura akinire; assembly: GCA_021307375.1. Lineage (NCBI taxonomy): Eukaryota > Metazoa > Arthropoda > Insecta > Hemiptera > Aphididae > Tetraneura > Tetraneura akinire. The sequence continues at coordinate 7,345 of JAIUCT010009360.1, read as the reverse complement.
TCGATGTATTTATCAAATTTTTCAAAAGTACGACTGACACGGACGTCTGTGTTCGCGTGTTATTATTACGTTCAAATTTCACGCGGTCATCGATTCACCGGTAAATACACGTCGCGTGTCGTGTTTGCGTTTAAATTAATAACGATGCGAAATATACAGGGTGTTCCGGAACTATTTACTCGTATATGTATATAATATTTTCACGAAGAATTGAATGGTATTTTTTTTTTTTTAATTATTAGTTACCTAACGGACAGGAATATATCACCTATATTACGTTTTTAAATTTAATCATCTCGTAAAAAAATAAAAAATAAATTACTTTTTATTTTTTGAGTTTAGTGAAATTTAAAAATAGCCGATTATATAAAACGCAATTATTGTACGATAATTTTGATTGGTCATCGGCTTCTTCATTTAATAAAGATGCCTATTTCTAGGAAGTTATTCAATGTATTAAAGAAATAATATTTCTGGTGTCATTTTTCGTAATCATTTAAATCATGGATTGCAAAATTAATGTAATCAATATTGTGATAACCTTGACAGAAATTTAGAGAATTCGTTAATTAATGAGGAAATACTGATAACTAGTAATAATATTAATGAATTCATAATTATGTTAAAATATATTTTGCACGTCATGACAATAAATTATTACAAATATGATGATGACGTCACTGCATCAGATATACAATTTTTTTAAGAAATGAAAAAAATTCTTAAAAATCGACATTTTTATTAAATTAAGATGGTCGATCCATCAAAATTATCGTAGGTACAATTTTACTCTATAAAATTTCATATAATTTAAAAATACAAATTTTGTTTTTTTTGTGGAAATTATTAAATTTATTAAAAAAAAGCCGTTCAAAAATCTTAATTTTTTGCGGAGACATTACAATAATGAGTACATATAGATCTGGTACACACTATAGATCTGATTCTGCACTGTATTTTAGTTTATGATGCGACAAAAACAACTTTACGAAATTATTTCGAACAGATCCGATTACACATTACGATAATATTATTATGTTTGCGCGTAAAGATTTATCGACGAGGAAAAAAAAATCATAATAAATTTATAGTCATCCTCATCAGTGTTATATGACCGTTTTTACTTTGTATTTTATTTATCGAGCGAATCGGTTTATTTTATCTTTTTATCGTGGTTGAATTTTTTGATACCTATTACTTTTTGTTTGTTTGTTTTTTTTTTATTTATAAATGCACTAATCAACTCTTCTCATTATTTACTCTGTACGTAATTGATATCGTCGAGTGAACCGTGTGTAATTTATATGCTCGTGTAGTCGCACGCGTTACGCCGTTATAAATCCCAGTCTCATATTATTATCATAATAAATATATACGAGATTCGAATCGGAATTGATAAAAAAAAAAAAAAAAAAATCGGAAAATTCAGTTATCTCGTAAAACATTTCTGAACGAGGTGGGTGGGGGGAAATAAATAATAAAAACCATAAAATATTATGCGTATGTATAGTAAAAAAAAAAAAACATTTTTGCGTTATATTATTAAATAGTAGCTGTATTTTTAAAAGGCTTGTTTATAATATTAATATGTACTCAGTTTTTACGTGTTTTACGTAATACAAGAAAATAAAACCACACCGATTCGTTATTTTTTTTATAAAAATTCGATACTTTCGTACTTACATATAACATAACTACTCTCAAATATGTAGCTATATAAACTATTATTTTAGACTTTAGTCGAAATAGATTTTACTCGCTGGCAAATTAAATTTTAAGAAAATTAGAAAAAAATTTTAATTCGTACGAGCAAAAAACGTAATGTCATGCGTATATTATATGGGCTGTTGTTAAAATTAACAACAAAAAAATTAATTCAAGTTAGTCGTGTGACATATTATCATTACCACAAAACAAAATTTCAGACTATTGATTTTAGACGGAAGAAAATTTAATAATAATTTAAATTTTTAAGTCGGGTTTAGATTGATTACAGATATCCGATATAGTTTCACGCGAAATATTTAAAATATTAACGTATCGAAATTCGATTTTTAGCGTCATGATGTCGTTGCGTTTACTTTTTATTTTATGAGTTTTCTTCACCGTCGGCGATATTCATAAACGCTGCTGTAGCGGCTGAGTCACGATCTCGCGATGAGGGTTATGAGAGGGTAGGTAACCCTGCGAGAACGACGGAAAGAACCCCCGACCTCGGGTACACGATGATTTGCATAATTGAAATCGCTTCCCTGTTTTTGCACCGATGACGACGACGACTACGACGACGATGTCGACGCATCCGCATCCGCCGTATATAGCGGTCGTACCGCAACACGCGTCTCCGCGTTTTATTTATAATAACGCGCGTAGCAAAGGGTCGATTATATACCGCGGTAACATTGGTATACAGTGGCTGTTTGATCGTCGTCCTTTCGTCCCGAAAACACACCCCGAACAACAACAACAACAACAACAACAATAACGATAACGGGAGACAGCTAGTGTATATTATAACGTATATATATACATACTCTCGCCATATATTATAATATAATATATTTGTAGGGGATGGAAGGATTTCGTGTTGACAATAAACTGAGCGAATGGATAAATACATTATTCGTTTACCGTGGAAAATGAAAAATAAACTCGGGAGTTCGGGATTAGTTTTTTTTTTTTTGTAACTGTTTTACGGTACTTTTTTCCATTTTGTCCTCGTGTAAAGAGTGTAAAAATTAATTAAGAGACAATAATTTAATCGGTTCAAAACGCCGACAGTTCGCATATAAATGTAATATACCGACACACTCGTATTAATTATATATTATTATATTTTTCGAACGCCTCAGAGATAACAATATAATACTCAGAGATAACAATATTATATTATATTATTATTATTATTATTCTTGCAGCGGTTTTGTTTAATTTTGTTCTATAATATAACCTCAAAAGGATATACCGTCGCGACGAAATATTTTGTTGACTTTCCACGATAATGCGCGGCGAAACACCGTAAATTATTAATAATGTTTTCACGCTCCGGCGACACGCGTTAGCGTATCCGTTTTCACGATGGATTATTGTTTTTATATAGTTAGACTATATAGTAGTAGACTAAAATATATTATTATTATTATCATTATTATTATTATTATTACAATATTAAAAAAATCGAAGAAATCAATGGTCGCAATATACCGTGTTAAAAAACACAAATCGCGGATTTATCGTTATTTTTGAAACTGGATTGTTGATAATTATACCGCAAATAAGTCGAAAAGTTTATGACCAATAAATTGTGTGAGGAATTGAATCGTATACGTCAATATAAGAATATACAATATATTATTATACTGATACTGAAAATAATAAATTGCGAAATATTGTTTCTGTTTGAGGAATTATCCATATTTTGGTAACAAAAACACCTACCCAAAACATGGATAATTTCCTTAAATAGCAATAATATTATTCCAATTCCATGAAAGTTAAAATCGATTAATTTTCGAAATATTCTATAAATAAGTAGGACGCATAACTTTATATTACGACGAGAGTACATGAGTTATAACGTAAATCGTTCAATATAGCTAATACAAATGATTCTTGTATAGCGTATTTTACTTATATATAGTATTAACTGTGAAATGTTAACAAAGTTTGAATTTTCATGTCGTAAATTGATAAGAATTCTTTAACCTCGTTACGCCGTTAAATACCTAAGTATAAGTACGCATACAAATTAAGTTAGGTTAGGTTTGGTTAGGTCGAATTCCTTGTTACCGTTCCATATATTATGTTTTTATTTGTATTATGTACTTTACGATTCATAAGGTATTTTTTTTTTTTTTATTTAATTATTATTATTAAAATATAAATTAATAATAAATAAAAAGAACTTATAAAATAATATTGTATTCGTGTCTTCGTTTTTCTTAAAATTATATATGGTAATAATAATTATTCGCGCGAGGCACTTCTCAGCGCTTTGGCTCGTTCGAGAGGGGTTGATAAAGGTTCGAACCCCGTTTTTAATAATGAATTCTCGTGAAGTGTATACATTTCTACGTAAATATATTATACTTTCGAGTATTTCTAGTTATGAATGTTTAATTAAATATAATATCAACGGGGTATTTATAATTTATATTAAGTACGTATAAAAATAATATATAATTTAATAAATATTTTCGAAAAAAAAAATACAATATTATGCCCTTAATATAATGAACAATCGAAAATGATACTATTATCAGATCGCTTTTTTAAATTCAGTGTTCGAAACGATAAAAAAAAAAAAAAAAAAAAAAAAAAATATCATTTTGTTTTACGTTATAATAAATTAATCGAACGTTAATCGTATAATCTTACGTTAAATAAGATGGAATATATATATAAAAAAAATAATTTAAAATTTTACGATTTTTTTTTTCTATTTAATAAGAATTTTTTTTTCGTTTTATATGATATGCCAAAACGATACAATTTACCGTTTTTTTGACGAGTGTAACTACTCGTATTTCTGTATATTTCTCGGTTTTCCAGACCCGATTATAATATTATCTATTAAACGAATATAATATAATTTATATAGTCGGTTTTCGTTTGGAATCTCGTAATATGTACGTTATTATTTATTTATATATTTTTTTTTCACCCTTTCGTTTCCGTCGCGAAAATAATAATACACGAGTGTTTTTCGTTATCCGCGTTCGTATCGAACACGCCGTTACACGTTTACACTCGTGTTATTATAATAATATAATACAGAAAATACCTATTACGGTCCACTATTGGAAACGCGTAAAACGCACGACAATAATATCATACACGTTCGTATCGTATATGCAGAATTTACTGACTGGATGAGTAATCGATTTTAATTTCCGGCGTTATATTGGATCTCTTAGGGCGATCGGCTATACCGTTAAATAATAATATACATATATTATGTACCTAACCTATAATAAAGCCGAGAGAGAACGGCAAACATTCACGAAATGAAACCGTTTGTTTTTTTTTTGCAGTTTTTTTTCCCCCAGTTTTCCGCATCCCCAACGCAGTTTTTCTATAAATATTACAATAAATAAATAAATATATTTTACACGTCCTGTACACACACACACACACACACACACAATAATACGTATACGATAATATTATGACGCGTATAAACAAAACTGGAATAACATGGCGACTGCTATAATATAATTTTTATAATAAAATATACGAGCAGATTTTTATTCTTATACGATTGTGTGTATATGTATAGTATTCGTCGTCCCCGTCGATAAATATAATTTTTTATAAACGAGAGATTTGAATATAAAAAAAATTTAAAATTTGTTAGATTTATAGCGTATCTATACGAATAATATTTCGTTTTTTAAACAAATTTTTGTTTTTTGTTTCGTCTACTATAACTACAGGTATATCGAAATCAAAACACAATTTTTCGTACTTATTAATATCGAAAAAATTGAAATTTTACGATTATTTGGTTTCCGCGATATTTTTCCGTGTAATTTAAAACTCGATCGAATAAAATAATATACAAATAATCGTTGCGTTTTCGTATAGTTTTCATGGTATTCACGAATCTGTGATGTCAGATAAAAGAACGCGATTTCGAAAGTTTTCTCTTTGAAAAGTATATACATACAGATATTACATCGTAGTTTTGAAACTATTATTTTATTGTCATCGATATTTTTTTTTATATAATATTATACTTATTACGATATTATAGGCTTATAATAAGTTTATATTTTATGAAAATCAAGTTTACTCGTATTACATAAGAATCGGAGGCTTTGAACTGTATCATCATCACAAGTCTTAACATTAAATTCTATACACTGTCTTACAGAGCCTCGGGGTTCTTGTACCGTTTTCACAGAGGATTACCAGCTTTAAATCGTCATAATATCGTACAGTATTCCGCTGGGGCCAGGAAATAATGGCATAAGCTTTTGATCTTTACAACGAATTCTATTACAATCGTGCACCGATTGTCTAATGTATATTTATTATGTGTGTGTGTGTGGGTGTGTTTGTATACGTATAGTATAAACTATAAGTCTATAAACACAATCAACGACGACCCTCAGAGTCCGAAAACGACGATCGTGTCGTTATAATAATATGTCCCGACTATTTAATAATTATGTTCATATATATAGCGACGATGGTAAATATTAAATTAATCGATTATGAATGGAATTTAACAATCGAATTATTATTAAAGAGTATACGAGTTCAAAATCGATGAATATACTTGAAATAATTATGAGATTTGAGGGAAACGATGAGAGTTTTTTTTTTTGTTCATTTTTAGTTTTTAGTTTTTTACATGTATTATACGATAAAAAATGCGATCGAACAAAAACTTTAATATATTATATAAGTTATCCGTTCGCGTACTTACGTGAACATCGTAATATTATTTTATGAAATTTTCAATTTTTAGTTTAAAATTAATGAAATTTTATACAAAAATGTATCGATATATCGCCGCGGAGGTCTTCATTATAATAAAAATCGATTTTCACAGAATCGTTTTTATTTTTTTCGAACGCCCAATGATTTATTATATTCTTTCACTACATTGCTATTATCATAATATCCACATCGCGGTATTCTGTTGGCATTTTTTTCTCTCTAATATTGCAGTTTATGAATACATTGCTTGTGTTCGTTTTAGTCGACAACTTCGAAACTTTATAACTTTGAAGTTTGTTTTATTCTTTGAGAAAAAAAAAACGTTTATAGTATTAAAAACAAGAGCGGTGAATCGTACCTCGCGATATTTTTAAGTGACAAAAACAATATAATATTTATACTGTATTAGTGATCACAGTGATAAACACAGTTATCAATTAGAACGATTAACTCCTCGATGTAATTTACGCATAATACTATATTAAACTATATATGAATAATTAATTGTTCTCGAAGAGGTTATAAATAATAAAGATTCCTAAAATTTCCTTTTTTTCTTTCTAACGCTTCTTGTGAAATATTCAAACGCGTTTAATTTATAACTAGATCGAATCGTTCTTGTACTTTACAGAGGTAAATATGAATACCACTCGTGGCTATAATTATCTAATTTTTAAAACGAAAAATAAATATTACAAATTCATAAGCGATATTATAATATTATCATTTCGTTTTTTAAAAGTTTATAAAATACTTAAAGTGCAGAACGTGTTCGTTTCGTTATATTATATTCTATTTATAACCGCTCGAATCGTCGTGTAATCTCGTATATAATATAAAAACGGCCGTTTAATAATAATAATAATAATAATAATAATAATAATAATAATAATAATAA
>JAIUCT010009355.1:564-20547 GCA_021307375.1 Tetraneura akinire | reverse complement strand
GAGCATTATTTCGGGTAGTATTTTTGTACACAGACATAAAAAAAAAAAAAACAAAAAAAAAACAAAAAATAATCACACATCATTGTAAAACCAATACATTCTTCGCTTCGCTCAGAATCTAAAAGTACTTAAAAAATACACACAAATTTTTATTTAAAATCAAACCAATTTTACATTTTTATTTATTTATGCTTTTTAACTGTTGACAAATCAACCTATACGGCTATACACTTTTTAACATTTATTTAGTTTAAATATTGTACTTTTTTTATTCTATTCATCATAAACCATTTAATACCAGATTTATTAAAATGCAACCTATATAGTTAAAAATATATTACTCCATTTGAAATGCATGAAAGCTTTTATTAGACACAATTTTTATTTTGTATATTTTACAATTGTTATTTACCTATTTCTAAAAGTCCTTATTTTATTTAATCAGCTTATGAAATATTGGTAAGTAAAATTTTTTACAAAAAAATGATTCAATGTATATTAATATATGTTAAAAACAACTCCCACATTTATAACCATTTAAGTATTTCATAAATTCTTAATTTTCAAAAATACATTCGTATGTAGACTGATGGTATTTCTAAACAAACGTGTGTGTGTATGTATTGTTTTAACAGCTTGAAATGATGTCAACAAATTACGAACACAAGACGACTTTCTTTAAGCGCTTTGCTTCCATCCCCCACCCCCCAAAAAGCGTATTTTTTCTTCTATTCGCTTTTCCTATAATTCCTTAATGTGCAATAATAATTTATACCTATAAAATCTATAAATATTTTTCCTAAATCCTTGTGTGTTTATTAAACATTTTCGGATCCGGTTTGTAGAAGAACATTGGGAAAACGAGTTGGAAGCAGAATTGCACGATTTTGAAATAGTAAAAAATTATGAAGATGGCCAAACAGATACTGCAAAAACTGGATTCGAAGAAATGTACGACCTCAAATAATTTGTTCATTACTACATAGGTAGATTTCAATAAAATTGTTAAATAATGATTTTTTAAGGCTGGTGTTCTTTTGTAGAATATAGATTATTAAGTAATTAAATTAATGATTGACTGTTTTACATTTTATAATATATAAGTTATGAAGTTTCTATTATATGATATATACCATACCTAACCAAAACATTATAACCGTTTATGGTTAAATTTAATAAAAGATAAATATAAAAATACCTTCATGTTGTTAAATTAGTGATAATTTATTATTATTATTATTATTATTATTATTATTATTATATATTATATTATATTATTACAATAAAATTAAATATGATTATAAATTATAATACCTTATGAAGCAAAAAATTGTTTTTATTTATTTGTATAATGTAATAGACCTTGAGATACAAAATGTATAATATCAAAACTATGAATTATGTAAGTATACATAAAAAAATAATATTTAATAGACATGAACCATACCATATAAAAATCTGTATATGCAAAGTTAAGGAATTGTTTTAATTATACATATATTTTTTTATTGAAATCAGTTTTTTTTAAACATTAAAATAATCAGTTTTTTATTTGATATTGCACAGAATATAAAATAATTAAATTTTACAGTCGACATAGAAATATATAGAATACTACACATCATGTTTTTGTTTTATAATATTGATATAGTTGTAGGTTGTAGCCAAATAAACGTACAGTTGAAGATATTACCTTTAGTGTTGATTAATATAAATCAATATTTCTAAGTAACTTTCATACATCAAAAGTACTAAGCAAATTTCATGTATATATATAAATTATTTCTAAATATCCCACTAACATCTGTTATTTTTCAATGTAATATTACCTTATGATGAACAGTCTTTAACTGTACATTTTTTGGCTATGACTAAATAATATGTTTGATTTTAAATAAATTTAATAATCAGGGTAGTGCAATTGATTTAAATAAACTGAATATTGTCTTTATTTAAAAATGATTAAGCTATTATTTTAGTTATTATATATGTTGTCATTTACTTAAAATTCAAAATTATTTGTCAATTTGAGTAAATCCAAAAATTATTTTTGTAAATAACAATAGTAAATAGAATTTATAATTATAGTTTTTTTAACTATAAAAATATATACGCTCTATTGGTAAAATTATAAAATATAGAATCAATAGTTGGCAAAATAAATTAGACCAATGAGAAATTGTATTCTTTAAAGTAAACTATGCTGAAAAAAATATACTTAACTTAAATAACTATGATAAAAATTTAAAGGATACGTCCAAAATAACACATACGTCTGAAAAATAGTATAGTTAAGGAAAATATAAATTTAAATATTACAAATCATATAATGGGGTGATTCCAGACAGATTTTATCGTTCATTTTTAACTACTCATTATAAATAGTCATTAATATATCAAAAATCTTTCATACTATTTAAATATGTTAAAATCATATGGTAGAGGAATAAAAATATAATATATAAAAGAGTATAAAATTTCTACTTTTTAAAAAGTTGAACTTTGTCTGGAGTCACAAAATGGGGTAGTTTTAGATACTTGTTAGTTTTCATTGATAAATGATGCTATAATTTTGATGGATGACTTCGGACTGTTTTAAAAGTATTAAAAAAGATTATAATGACCAAATAAATAAAAACAGTAAATTTTCTGCAAATATAACTTAACATTACATAATTAATTGATGTAATAACATAAAGGTGTGTCCACATAATCATAATAATAAAGTGAACAGGTTTCATGAGTAATAATTCTATCTACAAACTTGTAACATTTTAATGAACACACTGGCAGTATTTTTTAATATCAAAGGATGTTACACAACCTATATACGAATCTGTTACACAAACACACAAAATTCAACTATTATCCGTAATTTTTTTATTTATAAGTTAAATTGACTATCAACAGTCTTTAAAGCTTAATTATTTCTCTATTTTAAATTTAAATTTGACGAAATTCTCATAAAATTTTTAAACTGTCCATTTATTTCTTACATCCTTAAATCGTTTAATAACAAATTCTTTCAGATATCGATCGACGAGTATGCATTTGAGTTTGCCACCATCATCTGCTAGATGAATATAAATATGAGTTGCAGCAGCTATTTGATATAGCATGATACACGTTTATATTTATAAGGACTAATGGAACTGTTGTTTAGCAAAAAGTTCGTTGAATAATTTGTCAATCAATTTATCGAACAGTTCACTATAGTGTTACTCTAGTGTGGACACACCATACAACTTTTTTCTGTTTAACATTATGACACTATTAAATATAAAAAAAGAATAATATTTATCAATATTTTTTATGAACAAAATTGACTGCTTTTTTGAAATCATAATTATAATTTTGATATGGTTGACTACTTAAATTTTCTTGTATGATCATCTTGATTGATGGAGTAGTATGATAATTCAATATCCAACGTCACTTCAAATTTTTAAATTTTTTTAAAAAATACTACATAGAATTCTAATATATTAAATTATTTTACATAAATATATACATAAGTATCTGAAAAAAAAATTGTACAAAAAAATGATTAATTGTTGTTATGCTACAGTAGTTATCAGTTAAATAATTTTAAATACTAAAAATAAAATATATATAATTTACCTTTACACTATTTATGCAAAGAATATTATATTTTCAATAACAACTATTTTGTAAGGAAGTTATATAAGACAACTATGTATATGGTGTATTAGTTTATAAATTTGATTAAACATCTTGTTATAAACAATAATTTGATAATATAATTATTGTTTTGTCCGAAGTCATCCCATATAACCAAAGTCACATTAAATATTGATACTTATATATTTATAATAATATATTATAGTATTGATTAAATTTTGTTAGACCAAACATAAATAGTTAAAAAATAAAAAAAAATAAAAATATAAATAGTTAAATTGTCTATGTTTTGCATTGATGATGGCAACTTTGTTACCGAAATACGTATTTACTTAAAATAAAAGTAAAATTTTTGTGGATTTGGGTTTTTATTTATTAAAATTTTGTGAAAATACTAAGAAAGTAATTGTTAATGTTCTGAACTGAATTTTTTATATATTTTATTATTAATAATTGATATCAATATATTATATTAAATATATTTAGTACTTTTTATTCTAAAGTTAAAATTCACAGTGGATTTTGAAATTTCAATTCATGTAACATTAACCAAATAATTAAATATCTTATTTATATTATTAAAATAATATATATATTTGAAATAAAGGATACAAAAAGTCCACTGAAAAATCCTCCTGTTAGTAGACTATGTCTATTGAGAAAATATTTTTGCCAATCTTTTCCTGCCTTAAACAATAATAAACCCTGAAATCAGAAAAAATAATTTATATTTATAACATAGATTATAAATTTATGACATTCAATCCATAGCATAGTTTAATTTTTACTAGAGCTGGGCCGATATACAAACAAAATATTTGTTTAGATATTTATATGTATACGTTTTATGTATTAGCAATATTCTCTATAAATATTCGAAATAGAGAAAAATTTATAATAATATAACTATTTTGTTTTATATAATGTAAAATAATTTGTATGTTCACAATTTGTAAATGCCCTTAATAGGGGGGGAGTTACAAGTATTAACTTTTGAAAATCATATAGTAAGCCCTATTTTTTATATATTCATTATATATTATTTTTAGAAACATTTTTGGCGGTAAAAATTTTTTTTAATAATCAATACTCCTAATATGAGAGTGATTTGAAGCATTTGGTAGGTATAGAGATGTATAGCATAATTATGCTATACATGCCATAATACAATGTGCCATGTAGTAGGCACATTACATTTACTGGCGCTCGTATCTTGTATGCCTATTTAACCACTACTCAAAATTATAAAAACTTCAAATTACTATCACATTTAGAGTATTGAATATTAAAAAAATGTTTTCAAAAATAATATATTATTATGATTTATGAATGTATAAAAAAATAGGGGTTACTATAAGATTTTTAAAAGTTGGTCCCTGAAATCACCTATTATAGGCATTTCAAATTTCTTAACATACAAATAATTTTAGTTTACATAAAACTAAATAGTTTTCATATTATAAAATTTTCTCTATTTCGAATATTTACAGAGAAAATTGCTGTAACAAAAAATTTGATCACTCTGTATATATATTAGTTTTTATACTTATTTAAATTTTGTTATTTGTTAAATAGAAAATTCTAAATTGATTTATTTGATATTAGGTATACATTTAAATTCTTAATCTTGCAAATGTTTTAAGTTTTTTATAATAAATTCTTTAAATAACTTTAAAGAATTAATATAATAAAAAAATTATTTTTATAATCTGTTAGTAAACCAATATTACCCATAATACTAGTACAGAAAATATATAAAATATGAATCCAGAAAGCCCTGTTAAGCCAAGAATGCCAGCTGTACATCCAGATAAAGCAGACATTGAAGTACGGCAATATTCAACCACCGAAGAATTATTGCGAAGAGCCGATTCGCTATATGACACCAATTCTACAAATATTTTTTAATATATTAATTATTAAATAACTATAATAACATAATTTATTTGAAATATACATGTATATCTTTTAAATTTACCTTTAAATTTCGTCTCCTTGTTTTCTGTCATTTTGAAGTATTATTAAAATTAATTTAACAACCTATTCAAAAATATAAAGAATGCGAAGAAATTTATAATGTAGACTAATTGTTACTTAATATACCTAAAATACATTTATATTAGGATTAAACATTAAAAATAAAATTGTATTTATTACATAATTTTAATGAAATTACCAGAATGTCAATTTTAATTAATATTAAAAATTACAATTGATATCTTTATTTTATATTTGGTATTTCTAATTTTCCATATAATTATTTTTTTTTTAATGTCAATCCAAGTAAAAAAGTTGTGTATTTATATGTATTTATTTTATGGATCGCTATCTTTTGTTCCACAAAACATTTGTTCCAAAAAATATTTCTTCCATTGATAACATCAACGTTGATGAACATTTGTTCCAAAATATTTTTGTTCCGAAGTATGGTTGATCCCACAGATACTCCAAAAGAGATACTTTTTGGTTGAAGTATAAGGTCTATGATTCCAATGGACTTTTCTTCCAATAATATTTGTCCCAAATTCGGAACATATGTATTTTGGAACAAAAGTTTTGTGGGACAAATATTTCAGGCTCAAAATAAATAAATGTTTATCATGGTGATAACACAGAATATAACAGCGATAATTTCTGAATATAACTTCTTTGAGATTATAGATTTTTAAATTTTTGAGGTTACCGATGTCAACGTGTTTTTTTTTATGAAAAAAAATTTTGTGTTTTCATTTTTGGTTTTACCTTTTACCACCTATTGGTGGAGAAATAGGGTCGTATTCCCGTATTATTATATTTTCAAGTTTTTAGTTTTTACTATTTAACTTCCATTTATATTATTTAATACATTTAAAATTTAAAATTAAGAAAATCGATTTTATTTTATAATTTAATATTATTGTAATACACTTACATTTAAATTAGTTTATGATTTTTAAAGGTGCGAATGTTGGTTAATATTTTAATATAATTTATAACAGTTTTGAACAATATATATTACTTTTAAATTACAAGAGTATTTTATAGAATCAAAATTTAAAGATGTTTTACTTATTCTATAGATTTGTAATACTTTGGAATGCCGCGTAACAAAGCCGTTGAAGAAACGGATAAACAAATCCGAATAGCTATTGTAAATAACGATAAATGTAAACCAAAAAGATGTCGTCAAGAATGCAAAAAATCCTGTCCTGTCGTCAGGATGGGAAAATTATGTATAGAAGTAACGCCAAATGATAAGATAGCTTCTATATCCGAAGAATTGTGTATTGGTTGTGGTATTTGTGTAAAGAAATGTCCTTTTGAAGCTATAACGATAATAAATTTGCCTAGCAATTTAGAAAAAGATACTACACATAGATATTCCAAAAATTCTTTCAAATTGCATAGATTACCTACACCAAGACAAGGTGAAGTTTTAGGTTTAGTCGGAACTAATGGTATTGGAAAATCTACTGCATTAAAAATTCTTGCAGGCAAACAAAAGCCTAATCTTGGACGTTTTTCTGTGAGTTTTTTGAAGAATAATCATGTTAATTGGTATTTAGGTATAATTTATCTTTTTTAAAAATATAGGAACCACCAGATTGGTCAGAAATATTAAATCATTTTAGAGGGTCTGAGCTACAAAATTATTTTACAAAAATTTTAGAAGATGATTTAAAAGCCATGATCAAACCTCAATATGTTGATCAAATACCTAAAGCTGTTAAAGGTACTGTTCAACAGTTATTGGATAAAAAAAATGAACGAAATAACATAGAAGAAATATGTGAACTACTTGGTATGTTAGTATAATATAATTAATATTTATTGCTACCCAATTTCATTTAAATTAAATATGAATAAAAAATGGGTACATTTGTCTAAATTTATTATTTTAGAATTGGACAAAATCCGCGATAGATCCATCGAACAACTTTCAGGTGGAGAATTGCAACGTTTTGCATGTGCCATGGTATGTATTCAAAATGGAGATATATTTATGTTTGATGAGCCTTCTAGTTATCTTGATGTCAAACAACGTTTAAAGGCTGCATTAACTATCCGATCATTAATAGCTCCTGACAAGTAAACTTTTTTAAAAATATTTTATATAAAATAATAATTAAATATGTTTAATAAATGATAATTTGTTTAGATATATCATTGTAGTAGAGCATGATTTATCTGTGTTAGATTATTTGTCTGATTATATTTGCTGTCTTTATGGGGTGCCTGGAGCATATGGTGTTGTTACTATGCCTTTTTCAGTGCGTGAAGGTGAAAGTTTTTTTTTTTTTGTTATCTGATTTTTATAAATGTGTTAAATATTGGTTTAGGAATAAATATATTTTTGGATGGATTTGTACCAACTGAAAATCTCCGATTCAGAGATGAGAGTCTTGTCTTTAGAGTAGCAGAAAGTGCTACTGAAGAAGAAGTTAAACGCATGACCCATTATGAATATCCAGAGATGACAAAAACATTGGGCAACTTTTCTTTGAAGGTTCAAACTGGACAATTTACAGATTCTGAAATTTTAGTTTTATTAGGAGAAAATGGTACTGGAAAAACTACATTTATTAAGCTTTTAGCTGGTATTATGCCACCTGATGGCTCTCAAGGTATAGTATTATAATATATTCATGAGTATTAAGCAATTGAAATTATCAATTAATGTAATATTGCAGCTGAGTTACCAAGGTTAAATGTAAGCTATAAACCCCAAAAAATCAGTCCTAAAAGTCAATGTTTGGTACGTGTACTTTTACATGAAAAAATAAGAGATGCATATATTCATCCACAATTTGTAACAGAAGTTATGAAACCATTAAAAATTGATGACATCATGGACCAAGAAGTTCAAAATTTGTCTGGTGGAGAATTACAACGAGTTGCTATTGCATTATGTTTAGGAAAACCAGCAGATATATATTTAATTGATGAACCATCTGCTTATTTGGATTCAGAACAACGTTTAGTTGCTGCTAAAGTTATCAAAAGATTTATTTTACATGCTAAAAAAACTGGATTCGTAGTAGAGCACGATTTTATTATGGCAACATATTTAGCAGATCGGGTTATTGTATTAGAAGGTGAACCATCAGTATCTTCTACAGCAAATACACCTCAAGGATTATTAGTTGGTATGAATAGATTTTTGGAGTTACTTGGAATCACATTCAGAAGAGATCCTAACAATTTCCGCCCTAGAATCAATAAGACAAATTCAGTTAAAGTGAGTGAGATTAAATTATTTGTACATATATACTCTAATCAAAATAATAAAATACCTTATTAACAGTTTACTGTTTAATCATTTGTCACTTATAAAGTTAACTTATTATTAAATCATTAACTGAGAGATAACCTGAACACATATTTATATCCAACATTCCTTTTTAACACGTTGACACAATTGTGATTTATTTCTTAATATTTTTTTTTTTTTTTTTTTTTTTTTTTTTCAAAAAATTTTTTTTTTTTTTTTATTTTTTTTGGTTAATTTTTTTTTTTTTTTTTTTTAGTTTTTTTCCAAAAAAAAAAAAAAAAAATGGGTGTGTCGCAGGTGTTCACACCTGGCCTTGATAAGAGCGTCTCTTTGTGGGCTGGGTATTGACAACAGATTTTTATAGCCATATACTAAATAATTCGATATAATTGTTCATAATATAAAAATAATGAAGTTATATAAAATAAAATAAAGATTTATCAGTCACAATTTACTCAAATAATTGGTTTATTATCTACAGCATACTATAATATGTTTATGCAATTTCACCCATCAGCCAAAAAATAAGGTGATAAAAGACGAAATGGGTGGAATCTTGACCTATGGCCAATTTATAATCTTCAATCTATTACCTAGCCGGGAATGAAAAATTAAGTGTCTTGTTACAGCAATGTCGATAAATGTTTAAAAAATATTTATAGTTATACCCGGCCTAGAGAAGAGATCGGTTTGTGAAAACTCAGTGTCAACTTGTTAATTTGAATGTAGTATATTTTATATAATACAAAATAATTTACTTTCTTTAGATCGTTTTAAAATTATTTATTATAATTATAATTTTAAATATTGAAATTGCTTATAACTAGTCAAGATATAATATGCTTTTTACAATATCCATTACTATTCATCACATAGATCCTTGATATTTACTATATTATAAATAAAACTAAATGTATTAATTACATTATTTTTCTATTTTAGGATGTGGAACAAAAACGATCTGGTCAATACTTCTTTTTGGAAGATTAAGAAACTGTCATTATTTGATTAATTGTTTATCTCAAAATCTATTTGAATTCAATTAATTTTTATAAATATAATAATTGAATCAATGAATATATATTTTTATTTATGTATACAAGTAATTACCTTTAGGAACAATATTTATTGCAATCAATGATAAATATAATATAATGTTTAATAAAAGATGGCAAAACATTTTTGAAAATTGATTTAAAATGACTTGTATCAATACAAGATTATTAATGAATCTGACCATAAATTGTATATATTATACTATTGTAAATACACAAATATTTATAGAATAATTAAAATTATATGTGTAATCATTTCGGAATAAAATTATTTGTGAATGAATTCCAATAAGCTATGAACATTTCTATAGAATGGGATATTTTTCCAGGTTATATTATAATTTATAACATTCAGTGGCGCCGAAGTCTATGTTGTAGTCAAGCCATGGTCCTACATCTTTTTTAAAAAATATGGCCTTAGGCCATATAAAATTTTATTATTAATTATTGACTATTGTTTATAAAATTAATATTAATTATTATTTATCAAGAATGAATAAAAAACAAGTTTAAATTACCATGAAGCATTGAGGCCTTTAAATTTGTTAATATTATGCTCTACATGTTTTTAAGAACCTGGGCGTGAAATGTTAATGATAACATTCGTTGCAGTAGATTACACAATAAATTGTTTGATTAAATCAAATTTTAAACATATTAAATAACATTCTAAAGTAAAATGTACAAAATGCAAATTTTCGCATAAATATATTGAATGAATACTTTTAGATTAAAGGATAGACGAAAATAAATTATATAGATTAATAAAACATCGTAGTAGAAAAATAAAACAATATTAAAATATTGAGTTCAGTAAGAGTACCTTTTAGCATTTATTTATAATTGATATTAATTAATATATATAATAATTTATCTATTAAGTACGTAAGTACAGTGACAACTTCAAAAAAATTGGTATGAATTATTTTAGTTTTCAATAGTGATGTTCATTTGTTGGGATATTTGATGTTTCAACCAAATCATTTTAATGCTAACTTAATTATTAGACATTTAATTACCAAATGCCAACATTAAAAGTATCACTGTTTAAACATTTGGCTATAGCATAGATTAAATCTATATTGGGTATAGCGTATAGACATAATCAAAACTAGACCATTTTTATAAAATCGTCCACATAAAGAATTATATAATATACAAACATAATAATAATAACGACTTATTTTGAATTACAATTTTATGAAACTTGAATTAGGTATTTCAATATATTTTTAACTCTCCTATTTAAATAATAATGCTACACTATGTATTATAATTTATACTATGTACAGTTATATTTTATCTTATATTTCATTATTTGTATATACAGAATTCTATTGACATTTGGTTAGGCCATGACCCGTAGTTTCAACTATGGACCTATGGTTATAGACTTATACTATTATAGATATTTAAATTCATAACTGAATACAATCTGCAATATGAAATGTCATGTTATATAGAATATAGTTATTTTATTATGTTTATTAGAATAACAAAAACATTAACAGTGAATGTGTATAATGTGCTTTTTAATAAAATTCGAGAATAATAACTGTAAACCAAAAGAAAATTTTATGCAATATTTTATTACTTTGAAATTTGTTTACTTTAAAATATATTATAATTATTTAGTTTTAATAATAATATACTATTATAAGCTTATAGTAATATAATGAATATTAGGTCAGGGGCGTCATTTGGGGGGGGCAGCCTGGGGCATTTGCCCCACCCTAAATTTTACGTAAGCCGTAAAAAATGTTTCATTTTTTACATTTTATACTCGTATAATTAAATTATAATTAGACCAATTAAATTTTGCCCCACCCTAATAAAAACTGAAATGACGCCCCTGTATTAGGTATAAGGTATAACATATTTTTAGGATTTAATTATAATATATTAATATTAACTTAACGGCCCCGGTGCCGGCTATTTATTAAGGAGTAAAATTCAGGCAATTTCTTAACATAGTGATCGACGGCGATCGATTGGATGTTGTTGTGTTAGTGTGTTTCCCGTTCAATATAATAACCGTAGACGTATAACCAAAGTTCAAAATAATACCACGCACAAGTAAATAAGTTTATCGTACGAACGTACGATCATAACTGGAAAAACTCTCACGCCTCACAGAATAGTCAGATTTTAATTATTTTTTTTTACTTGAAAGAGGAAAACTCTTACAGGGCGGAATGAACTCTTTTTTTTTATTATTTTTTTTTTTAGTAGGTAAAAATAAGTACTTTTAAAAATTCCAAAATTTTGAAAAATTTATACGTTTATTACCACTATTGTAATTTACATCATGGAAATCGGACTTAAATTCGCTCTGTAAGAGGTCTTTATCTTTCAAATAAAAAAACAATAATCGAAATCGGACTATTCTGTGAGGCGTGAGAGTTTTTCCTGTGAGGCATGTTTTTGCATTTAAAAATTCATCGGCACCGGGCCCCTTAACACAATAAAATTATTAGAACAAGTCACAAATAATCAAGAATAAATATAAGAGAAGCTATAGAAATGTGAAAAAATAAGAATAATCTTTTAAATTGGGATTTAAATCCATTACAAAACAACTTGTTAAAACTATTACCATAATAATTAATAAAATACTTAAATACCTAATTAAAAGATAATTAAACCGACATGACACTAATCGTGTGATGACATAACGAACGGGGAAGGAAGAACGCACACTAAATATGGGAAATGTATACGACGATAGTGGTCAGTCCATGACGAAGTAATTTATTAGTAATAGCATTGAATATTGATTATAGATTTATAGCATAGTCTATTCTATAATCAATGGTAATAGTAGCTAAGTATACTTTTCTCATTCTTAAAAATGTGTGTAATATTTTTTCAACATTAACATTTAATAAATATTATTTTTGATTAACATAACAATAATTATAAAAAAAGCAAGGGAAGGGATACAGGTGTGCAATCAAATCATAGTGTTTAATTTTAATTATAATTTATAATTTGAATGCAATGGCAAACCATTTCATTCGAAAAAACGATTCTGAGCGAAGTTCCGTCATATAATGCCGATCTTTTGTCATTTTTTTCATAACATTTTCGATTTACTAAAAATATCAAATTTAAACAGCTATAAAAAAAATACTTCAGTAAAATTTTCAGACCTCGATACTAAAAATTGCCAATTTTATCAAACATTATATACCTAAAAGGTTAAAAATGAGAAATTTACGAAATATTCAACTATTTCAATTTTGTGGAAAAATTAACGTAACGTTTCCAAAATTTTATCACATACGAGTATATATATATATAACTTATGTGAATCCCAATAAAAAATTTAAAGTCCCTAACTTCAAAATTGCCTGAGTTATCGATGTTATCGTAAAATATTGAAACCGAATTCGTCGAAATTTCAGTTCTCGTGAAAAATACCGTTTTTTCATTTTGCCCTATAGTTAATTCTAGATAATTGGAAATATCACCTAATGGCTAATACTATTATGTATATATCACTGAATGGTTCGTTTATTCTCATTATAGACCTTATTCTTTTATCTAAGAAGTATTCAAGTATTATCAGATTTACGATGGAAATTTCTGTTTATAGATGGTTGTTATTATAGTTTCAATAATATTATTATTATTTTGGTTGCTATTAGTAACAATAAATAATAATATTGTTATTTTGGTTACTATTAGTAACAATAATACAGTTTACTCCCAATTATCCGTGGAATAGGGTGGCAGGACATCCACGGATAAACGAATTCCGCGGATAATCTGCAAAATTAAATTTTATAATAAAAACTAAATTGGAAATTGAAATTGAAAATTATTATTACATATTATTAAAAAAGATGCACATGTATAATGAAAAATTAATAAAAATTATAAATTATTTATGTGCAAAAAAATCAGTCACAAGTTGTTTCTTTGTTTGAAAACTCTTCTTTTTAACTTGTGATTGAAGTTTTTTTAATAACATATGAAGGATACAATCTTAGATCATGTACATTGTACATATATATATATATACGTATACATATACGTATATGATCTAAGGATACAATAGTACAATACGTATATATTTTTTTGTATACATATAGGTACCTATGTAGACGATTCCGTGGAAGACAGCGGATAATTCATAGATAATAGAAATTTCTATTATCTATGGGATAATCCGCTCACGGATAATCGGGAGTAAACTGTATTTATATTATCACTATGGTTACTATTATAAACAAATTTAGCTGATTAATCAAATTCGTTAAAGGAAATTTTTTGTTGTGTCCATGTTAATGTCCTTTTTTCGTTATTTTTTCGTCCTTTTTTTGTGTGGCTTGGGGTCAATTTTGAGAAATTCGAAAAATGACCTTTATAAAGTACAATCTACATCCAATTTGCAATCGAAAACATATAACATTCGTGAAAATCAGAGCATTATTTCGGGTAGTAAAAATGTCTTCAGACATAAAAACAAAAAAAAAAAGACCCACATCATTGTAAAACCAATACATTCTTCGCTTCGCTCAGAATCTAAAAAAATATTAAAAAACTATTTTAATAAGTAAATAAATAAATAAATTTTAATGGTAGATCATACTACAGTGGGTGCTTGAGCTTTGACCATGGATGCCCTCCTCAATCCGCGCCTGATGACACTTATTATTAGTTTATTACTTTATTAGTAAATCCCGTAAAATTTACGCGCTCTTTTTTTTAAATACATAAAATGGTTTCGTCAACAAATTACCCAAACATACGGCTTATTTTTATGATAAAAATCAAAACATTATGTTATGTTGGTATTTCACTCGTATCAAATTTTATCATTTTCAATTCCCCATTGAGTTCCAGTTTCCACTGTTTCCAGACGTTTCAGTATTCACTATTCAGTTATTTTTTCTTTTGATAAAGTTTCACGTTTTTTTTCATAATTCGCGTTATATATTGACATTACTACAAATCGTCGTGTTGTGGATCGTGAAACTTATTGTGGTCTATTCATCTATTGTTTATTAAAAATATTGTATTATTTTTCGATGTCTATAAGTGTTTCCCGTATCACACGACTTATAGTTATGTCATTTAATTAACTATTGTAGTGAATTAAAATACTTGAAAATGTTTGGTGAGTTATTTTTACAAATTATTACTGCATTACCACTGTGAAACGGTGTACATTTTATTCGTTTGTCGACGAAGGGTAAACATTTTCAAATTTCATTTCGTAATTTGATGGATTTGATAATCATTAATTAAAATTACTTTCCCTTGAATGACTCGGTATATGACTTGTGTGAAATTAGATATTTTGAAAATAACTTAATTATTATTCATTTATAGTTATAAATTAATTCTATACTTATAATTGTATATATTATAAGGGTCAGGATCAGGTGCATTTTCTGGCGGTGCTGGTAATACATCAGGTTTTGGGCAGTCAGCTTTTGGTAAGCCCGCAGCTCCCGCAGTTTTTGGACAAGCAAATACATCGTTATTCAATCAGACCACACAACCCAACACTGGATTATTTGGATCTACCGCTGCTACGCCTGCTTTTGGTCAAACCCCTGCAGCTCAGCAAACATTTGGAGGTTATATTTACAGTTAATTTATTAAACATTTAGTTAAATATAATTGTTTTAATAGGTTTCAACACCAGCGGAACTTCACTTTTTGGAACTCCGTCTGCTACACCAGTATCAAGTGGTGGATTATTTGGCCAACAAAATGCTTCAATGGTGGGAAATACTGGAGGTGGGTTATTTGGTACGACAAATCCTAATACATCATTTGGACAATCAAAACCAGTGGGTTCTGGTTTTTCTTTTGGCACACCTACAGCACAACCTACTGGTAACATATTTGGCACAACTCAGACAAGTACTGCTGGTACTGGAATATTTGGTGCTTCAAATACTACGGGTACATATAATTATAATATTTTTAACCTAAACTATAGTATAGAAGTATAGAGTATTTTTAAAAATTATTTGTGAATTTATAATGGAATGGAATTATAAAGACACTATTACCATTCTTTAGTTTTTATTTTTAAAAGTTATGAGTTGCATTGTTGTAAGTTATTTATACAATAAAGTTAAAAATTCTAAAAGTAGAAACTTTCATTTATAAATATAATATAATTAAAATGTAATATTAAACACAAATAAGAAGAAATGATACTGTTGTGGAAGGGATACAGATGTAAAGATGATAGTGTTGAATTTTGATTCAAATTTGAATGTAATTTTTAGTCTGATGATATTTGTTTTGATTAAAATATTTATATATTTTTTTAAAATATAAAACTAATAAATACTCATTTACATTTTGATTTCAACTTAAGAGTTCCAAAATTTTATTACATACATTAAGTACATTTATGAACACCCAATAAAATTGTCATGTCTCTAAGTTTAATATAAAGGACCATAAAATACCTAAACGAGTCTTTTAAATATACATATTTGAAAGAATTTTGCTTAAAAAAGTTTTTTTCAATGATTTATCATTGCATTCAAATTTGAATCAAAATTAAATACTATCCTCTTTATATCTGTATCTCTTCCATGGCAGTATCAGTTCTTCTTTTTATACTTTTAAGTTTAAACAGCTATAAAAAAAAATATATATATATATTCATAGTAATTTGAAACTGAGTTAATTAATGTATTTAAACTTCAATAATATTTTCAACATTTCTTGTTAATTTTATTTAACATTATTGTAAAATATTGTGAAATAAGAAATTGTTACCATATAAATACTATAAATATAGATTTTATTATTCCAACTTTAAACACATAAAAACAAATTGAGATTTGGATATTTTCTAATATTTTGGAAATACATTAATCAATATGTAAGTATGCTTCAATAAAATTTTTAAATATTTTCAAAATGTTTTTTTTTTATTTATTTATTAAGGGGCCTGGTGCTGATATGGGTTTTATATACATATATACACTAAAACATACCTTATAGTTATAGAAAAAATAGCTAAATTCATAGTTTATAAAATGGTTAGATTTAGATTTTGTTTTTTTTTTTATTTAAAAGAGGAAGACTTCTTACACAGTTAAATTCTAGTGTTTTTTTTTTTAATAAGGTTTAAATAATGCATTATAAAATCCAAAATTAAAAAAAAGAAATATGTTTATTATCAATATTGTATATTCAATTTTGAAAATCTAATCTATCTTAAATCTATCTATAAAATCTAAAACTATCTTTTTTAATTAAAAAAAACAAAAACCTAACTATTTTATAAGGTGCGAGAATGATTCTCATAAGGTATATTTTGTATATAAAACCTGCATCAGCATTGGGTTAATCAATATGGTAAAATATTGAGAAAAGAAGAATTTTTTTAATTAAAAAGAGTTCTTGTGGATATTTTATATACTAATAAATAAAAACCCAAGTTCACAAAAAATTTACTTTATTATTTCAGTAAATACTTATTTCTACAACAACATTGTCATTTTCAGTACTAAACATAGACTTATATGGATTCTTAGATTTTAATTACACTAAAAATATCAATCTACAACAGTTATTAAAAAAAAAAAATGAGACTTGAAATTTTTTTAATATTTTAGTAAATAATTTTTGTTAAATATATAGGAACTTTTGGTGCTACATCTGGATTTGGAGCTACATCTTCAGGTGGTACAACTATAAAGTTTAATCCTATCACTGGAACTGATACAATGGTAAAGAATGGTGTCAATCAGACAATAAATACTAGACATCAGTCAATAACTGTCATGAAAGAATATGAATCAAAAATATTTGAGGAATTAAGATTTGAAGATTATTGTGCTAATCGTAAAGTTGGTCAACAGGTGAATTAAAAATTTATTTATCTTTTTTAATGTAAATTTAACTTTTGTAGATTAAAATTTTTTTTAGTGTTTTATTTATACATTTATGTTATATTTTAATATTTTATATTCATACAATATGAAAATGAAATATACAACTCATTTGCATATTCATCATAAATACTAGTTTACTATAGAAAGTTTTTATTGTATTACATATATTAATTATAAAATAATTGTTAGAACAAAAGTAATTAATAGTCTAGACAAGATGATCTTAACTATTAGAAATTTATATATTATGATACATATATATATATACTATATTATATACTATTATTTATATATTATTTCATGAAAGATATAAAAGTTTAACATAATATCTTCTTTTTTAATTGTATATTTTGTTTAATAGGGTGCTGTTGGTGGGGGGATATTTGGAGCTTCTAAAACGTTATTTAGTTCAACAACAACCACAAGTACAGGTTTATTTGGGGCAAATGATAATAAACCACTTTTTGGTGCAGCTTCAACTACACCTGCACTTGGAGGTAAGCTTATTTATTATATTTATCATATATTTAGTCATAGTGTAATACACAATCTACAAATGATTATTGATCTACTGATTTAATAATTATTTTGTTCATTTACCGTTATTTATTTATTTTTATAGTAATTGTAATTATAGTTATATTATACTATTTTTATTTTTTATCAAATTTTACAGTTAATAGTTACCCCCATATAGTTAGTACATTTTATGAGTTGTTGGATAATTGAGGGAATTCATTCATATTTAATTTTTATATGAAGTTTGGAGAAATGTAAAATGTAAATATAATATTAAAAAAACATTTTAAAGAGGATGGTGGTGATTATTTTACTAAAAATTATTGTTTTAAAGAGTTTTTGGTCAATTTATAATGTATGTATTTAAAAAAATATATTTACTGAAACTGACTAAAAAATAAAAAAAATATATTGGACAACATCTAAGTAGATAAAATAGAATATTTTAGAATTAATATAATTCCTAAATAGATAAAATAGAATATTTTAGAATTAATATAATTCCTAAATAAATTTCCTCAACATTAGATTTATGAATTATGTAATTGGTCATGTTAGTAAACAATAAATTTGTGTGCAAGATGCGTATTGCACTACAAATAAATGTATAAAAAAATAAAATGCCAATAAATTCTAAACATTTTTATTTATAAAGTTGGAATATTAAAATTATATAACCTAAAAAGAAATAAAACATATATTAGTAAATGGAACATTAATCTTTTAAAAAATAGGATTTGGAAATACTGGCTCCAATGTTTTTGGTGGTACACAAAATAGTTTATTCGGAAAACCACAGCAAACGACATCAGCGTTTGGTGCACAAACTTCTACGCAATCATTTGGAATGAATACAACCCAACCAAGTATTTTTGGATCAAATACAGCTCAAACATCAAAACCATTTGGAGGTAAAATTTTAGGATATTAACTATTATTTAATGAATGAATTGTATATAATTTATAAAAAATATATTTTAAACAATTTACATTTTTGTATAATTTGAACTTTTTAATATTTGGGAAGGTTTAAATGTTTTATACTAATTATATAATGCAGTTCATATTAAAAAAAAAGAGCTGATACTCTTGCCGCACAGGATACAGGTGTGCGAATCATAGCGTTTAATTTTACTTAGAATTTGAATGCAATGATAAACCATTGCATTCGAAAAAACGATTCTGAGCGAAGTTCAGTCAGATTATAATTTTCGTTTGAACTAAAAATATCAACTTAAAACAGCTATAAAAAAAAATTGAGATTAGGGATTTTTCTAATATTTTAGTATGATGTTAAGTAATATATAAGTATACTTCAGTAAAATTTTCAGACCCTAATACCAAAAATTGCTAATTTTATCAAACATTATATACGTAAAAACGATAAATTTACGAAATATTCGAAGTCCTATATTTAGTAAAAAAATTTAAAAACGGTTCCAAAATTTTACCACATATATATATAATAGCTATGTGAACACCCAAAAAAATTTTCAAGTCTCTAACTTAAAAATTGCCCGAGTTATCGTGAAATATAGAAATTGAATTCGTCAAAATTTCATTTTTCTACCGCTTATAGTCAATTTTGAGAAATTCGAAAAATGACCCAAATAAACAAGCACGTATTCAGGATCAT
>JAIUCT010009350.1:0-11086 GCA_021307375.1 Tetraneura akinire | reverse complement strand
AGTATACTTTCAAATGAAGTGAAGCATGACAAGCAAAGCTCGTTTACAGAAGAAGATGATCCAGCTTTAAATGTAAAACCAATGGAACCGCTATTAAGAGGATATTAAAGATAAATTATTGTACCTCAACACCGTACCATTCCATCTGATTTAGGTATTTTAATTAAATATATAAAATTTTAACATTATATTATAATATCAACAATTATTAATTATTCTTAATTTTTACTAATGTATATCATAAAAATATATTATTTTGTTGTTAATATAAATTCGCGGGTGCGCGTGAAAAAGGTGTAAAGTCACAGTTATACAATTTTTCAGGAGAGCAAAAACAAACTTTGACTAAAAACACCAGATCGGCATTTTGATATATATTGTTTTAGTAGGTACTACATGTCCATCTAGTATAATTTTTATATTTAAAATTTAAACATTTAAACCTTTAAATTAACATTTATAAAAAAAAAAAGAGCTGATACTCCTGCCGCACAGGATACAGGTGTGCGAACCATAGCGTTTAATTTTAATTATAATTTGAATGCAATGATAAACCATTGCATTCGAAAAAACGATTCTGAGCGAAGTTCAGTCAGATTATAATTTTCGTTTAAACTAAAAATATCAACTTAAAACAGCTATAAAAAAACATTGAGATTAGGGATTTTTCTAATATTTTAGTATGATGTTAAGTAATATGTAAGTATACTTCAGTAAAATTTTCAGACCCTAATACCAAAAATTGACAATTTTATCAAACATTATATACGTAAAAACGAGAATTTTACGAAATATTCAATGTCCAATATTTTGTAGAATAATTAACGTAACGGTTCTAAAATTTTACCACATATAAGTCTCTAACTTAAAAATTGCTTGAGTTATCGTGAAATATTAAAATCGAATTCGTCGAAATTTCAGTTTTTGTGAAAAATGCCGTTTTTTCGTCATTTTTTCTACCGCTTAGGTTCAATTTTGAGAAATTCGAAAAATGACCTAAATAAAGTACCAACTACATCCACTTTGCTACCGGAAATATACCCTATTCGTGCAAATCGGAGCATTATTTCGGGTTGTAATTTTGTTTTCATACATAAAAAAAAAAAAAAAAAATCACACATTATTGTAAAATCAATACATTCTTCGCTTCGCTCAGAATCTAAAATGGACATAGCTTATTATGCACATCAATTTTCATATGTTTCAGTGACTTAACTTATTTGACATTACGTCAATGGTCGACTTATAGCTTTTATCTCATAAAAGTAAATTCTTTTGAGAAGAGACTAAATCGTATTTATATACTGTGTAATAACTAAGTTACATCAAAATTACTATTTAGTCCCTAAACCAAATATAAGCCTTTTATTAATGTAATATTTAAAATATAATAATATAATACAATAAAAAATAATAAAAATATGATAGGTACTAAAATAATATTTTATAGTCTATTTTTTAGTGTTTTTGATAGGTACTCTAAGAGAGTATTTGTTTATTTTCTGACTTTGTTCAATTAAATCTTGTTTTTTTTCATTAGATATTGGAAGAAGACCATTTATGCCTTTGATACAATTATTTTTAACTTAGGATTACCTCTTTTTTGCAAGTTTATCATAGAAAATTCTTCATTGTCCAATTCAGTTTTTAAAAATAAAGTATAAGGTTTACTATTTTTATAATGCAACCACTTTATAAATAGGTTATGTGGACTTAACTTACTTAACACAATATTTTTGTGAGGTGTAATACGGGTTAAGTGGACTTAACTTTTTTTACACGACTAATTTTTAAGTTACAATATAGGTTAAGTCACTCTATGATGTGACATAACTTAAAATACACGAAATATGGAAAAATCGTTACTTAACCTAAGACTCACATTGAAATTATACATTCAATATTGTATATATTGACTTAACATGTCTTACACAAAAGATGGAGTTTTTTTTCTGCATTTTTTGATGTAAATAACTCATTTTTCGATATTTTGTGACTTAACACCTTTTTCACGCGCACCCGCGAATTATTAATTATTAATTATTGTTGTTTAATAAACTAACATTGATATTTGTGACTTATCAAAACAGACATACTTATACTTATCCCATAAGTGTTATGGTGCACTGGTGCAGTCTCACCTAATTCTTATAGTACATAATTTAAGGGTCTCACAGACCACTGCTTTTTTTGTTTTAGTGTTAAGGTATTGTTGATAACATCCCGGAGGTACATTTTACCTTTACATGGAATTAGAAATTATTTGTCAATATTGGTTATTGAAGATATTAATGATAGGCTCTGATCATCATAGTTTTTTAAGTGTATTAAGCGGTCTGACAGACCATTAATATAACTATTTTTCTTCAAAGAATATTTTGTTTTTATAAAATTTTTAATATATTGTATTTATTTATATATTATATAAATATACTTTTATGATATATTTTATTTAAGTTGTTTATAAGCATATATATATAATTATATTTATGATTTTTAATTTATTTCATTTAGATTACATACATGAGACATGTATCAATATAAGAAAGAGCTATTTTGACTTCGGTTATTCTTGTCTCAAAATTTAAATCTTTTGGATTTTTATTAATTTTACTTTAAATGACATCTAATTCATTATTTAAATGGTTGTGGATTTATAATTTTATTTTTAAATGCTTTAGAACATATTGAAAATCAACTAGAAATTTGCATGGTAGATACTATAAATTCCAAAAAGATTAAATAATTATTTTAAACATATTAAATTTGAGTAGAAAAAATGAATGGCAAATAAAAGTTAACACTATAATGATATTATTTCTGTAATTAATTTGATGACACAATTGAAAAATGTGAACCAAATATCATTAAAAAAAAAAAATAAAATGAGCGGTCTGGGGGACTGCACTATACCACTAGCGTTATATTTTTCCATTGTACCACTTGCGGGTTAATAAAGTTTTGTAATTAAAAAATTATTGGCCGATAAATTATTATTTTATTATTTAACTATTATATTAATTAATTTAAATAATTACCATAATATATAATACAATTTAAATATTTTATCGCAGTGTCTTCCATACAAAATAATTATTAAAATTCATAGAATTCATGTATTCATATTATATATTTATTAAAATGTATGTATATATATATATTGATTAATAATTATAGTAAATTTAATGTTGATGTTTTGTTTTAAGGCCTTCCCACACTGAATATGTTGTCACTGATGTACGTCAACGCACAATTTTTAAATTATGCATGAATAGATGTGACGTATCATACTGTTCATAGCATGGACCCAAATTCTACTTTTTTTACTATTAATTAATAATTTTCTTTTTCTCAATAACAATAATGCCAATAAACGTTGATCGCATACTATTAGATAATGCCATGTTTTCTAATAATATGCTTTATCCAAAAGTACGACGAATACTAAAATGTATATTGATGCTTAATAGTGTTATGTAATGAAATCACATAAATAAATATTGCAGTATTTAAGCATACAGTGTTATAGTTGACTCTCAAAGTTTATTTTAAAGATAAGTACACATATATTGACATAATAATGCATGGTATATAAGTATAATATCTACTGATGGATTGTCAATAAACATATTTAGTGTGCGACCCATGTACCTCGCATTGAACGCATACTTTTAATGCAACTACAGTCCGGTAAAATTGACATACATCATCATATCCAGTGTGGGAAACCCTTTATAAATATAAAAATATTGAACCAGTTTTAAGTTTAATGTTTATTAATTAAATGATTGTTTAAACCACTATTTATAAAATATACATAATTGTAGGATTAAGCCAAAACATGAATGGTAATTTCCAAGAAAAACGTATTTCTGCAGACTCTAACTACGGACAACAATCATCAGGTAATGCAACAATTTATACGATCAGCTATTATACATATATATATATATATATAAATTGGTTGTCAATAATTTATTAATATATTTTTATTCATATAAGGTTATGTATCTGATGGTGATGTACTTCAGTATGACATTCAATCAAGACAAATTTTAGCAACTGATCCAGGTTATATGTCTGAAGGTCCAATATACAATGATTCAAAGTAAATATAAAATTTTTAAAAAATGGTCAATGTACATATATATATATACAGGGTGATCCAAATAACTTACTACACTCATTTTCTCAGTCAATTTTGAAGTTTTTCAATTTTTTTTTTTTTTACAAAATATTTGGTGTACATTACACTATATTTTTACATAAACATATAATTTTTTATAATTTTTTTTCCTATTAAATTTTTAGGTTTTATACTTTTTTTAAATGGCATGCTATATTTATTTTTATTCTATGACATGGGCAATAATTTAAAAATAATTTTCGTGAAGAAATTTTTCATTTTTTTCAATTCGTTTTGATAATATACGTCTTTGAAATTCATTTATTTTTCATATGTAGGAGGAGCTTTTGTCAGTTTTTACGTCACTGTTACTACGGTTCACTTTCGATTTTCCATACGATTGTATTTTTATAAAATTAAATACGTATAATTATTGTGCATGGTTTATTTATAAATACACCTAATCTGTATTCGTATTATATTATTATAGTGGTTATCGTTAAACGTTATCCACGATTACGTGCGATTGTGAGGAAAGATGTAGGGTAGGGGTATTTAATTGATTTTGTTTATCATCATGACATCATAGTAGGATACTAAATTGGAAATACACACTTGCAATATTATGTTGGTATATGATTTAAACATTGTCAATGTTTACGTAAAATATCTTATCATTTTTTAATAATGTAATCAGGCATAGTATACACTGATAAAATTTACATGTGCAGCATAGGGAAATTGATAAATTTTGATAAATTTAATTTTTAATAAATTGATAAACCAAACACATAAACATTCCATTTCCTTTATTCTTATAGATATTTCTCTGTCGCACATATCTTGACTTCATGGTTCTCTTTCTAATCGCGGTCTATAGTATTATACTGTCTATGATAAAATGTGCCAAAACGCTTTATCACACTGTTCAAGTCTCTATCTAAAAATTGCCCGAGATATCGTGAAATATAGAAATTGAATTCGTCAAAATTTCATTTTTCGTGAAAAATGCCGTTTTTTCGTCATTTTTTCGAAGTTTTTTCTACCGCTTATAGTCAATTTTGAGAAATTCGAAAAATGACTTAAATAAAGTACCATCTACATCCACTTTTACATCTGAAACTCACTATTCGTGAAAATCGAAGCGTTATTTCGGGTAGTAAAATTGTTTTCAGAATATTTATACGTATGGATTCTAAGATTTTCATTTTACTAAAAATATCAATTTAAAACAGCTATAAAAAAAAAAAAATTGTGACTTGGGATTTTTATAATATTTTAGTATTATGTTAAGTAATATGTAAATATACTTCAGTAAAATTTTCAGACCTAAATACCAAAAATTGCCAATTTTATCAAATATTATATACGTAAAAACGAGAATTTTACGAAATATTCAAAGTCCTATATTTTGTAGAAAAATTAACATAACGGTTCCAAAATTTTACCACCTGCATACATATATAATAGCTATGTGAACACTAGAAAAATTTCCAAGTTTCTAACTTAAAAATTTCTAGAGTTATAGTGAAATATTAAAATCGAATTCCTCGAAATTTCAGTTTTCGTGAAAAATGCCGTTTTTTCGTTGTGTTTTCTACTGCTTAGAGTCAATTTTGAGAAATTTAAAAAATGACCTTAATAAAGTACCAACTACATCCACTTTGCTACCGGAAACATACCCTATTCGTGAAAATCGGAGCATTATTTCGGGTAGTATTTTTGTACAGACATAAAAAAAAAAAACAAAAAAAAAATCACACATCATTGTAAAACCAATATTTCTAAAAAATTTATATTATACATTTCATATTTTATTACAATCATAATTTAAATTTTAAACGAAATGTAATAATCTTTATTTTTTAGAAAGCACCGTAACTAGTCGGCCGTCCGGTCGTTTTATTTGTATTGTGTATGATTCTATTTTATTTTTATATAGCCCTATAGGTTTTTACAAAATATTATATACCTATCATGTAATAAATAATAACTAATAATTATCTTATAAAAATAAATACAAAATATACCTATATAATATTAATTTATCGATAAAAAAAAATTACAGTTGAAAATTAAATTAGCGTAAAAATTGGGATATGCAATCTAGTTCAATAGAAATTAGTAGATTACAATTTTAGGGGGGCTACGAGTGGTTCTGAGGGGGCTGTAGCCCACCCTGACCCCTACCCAACTACGCCCATGTATAACAGAAAGAATGATAACATTCTTCTTCCAACAAAATGGTGACTGATTTCTCGATTATCGAATATACAAACAATTAAAATATTATAGTTTAACATTATATATTTTTTATAATTGATGTACAATTTATAATTTTTACATACAACAATCAACACAAAATATAATAAAAAACATTGACCATCAATTTATAATAAATAAATACATGTTTATTTTAATTTATACTTATATATATATATAACATTTTTCTTCCATTATCAGTAGGTTAATTAAATAATTATATACATAATTCATAATATTACAAAATTAAAGCAATAAATGTTTTCAAATTACCTATTTATTAAAAACTATTTGAAAATATAATGATTTTTTTAAAATCGTTTCTAACAAAAATTAATAAGTACCTATATAAATAAATAAATAAATCTGATAAATTAATTTAAAATTTCATTTTATATATATTATACATAATCAAACTACCATTTAAATGTTTTATAATAATTTAATAGCCTAGGATAACGAAAAGCTTTTCCCAATTTAAAAACATATTTTCATCCAAATATTCGTTTCACACATGTGCAAAATATGAGTTTAGATTAAAATATATGTTATAAAATGAGAATAAACTTTTCAATAATTCTAGACATAATAAATTTAATTTAAATATAAAAATGGTGATGATAATAATATATTTTAAAATATAAAGGGTACAAACATCAGTTTTAAAACAACACTATTTCAGTAGATAATAGTTTAAATTGGAATTGTTTTTTTCATATTTATTAACAATTTTTTTTATATTGTGGTTAACTAATTTAAATTATGGCACATTTATTTGTACATTGTACCTACTCTTAGACTTTTTTTTATAAATTAAATAATAAAACAATTGTTAAATTGAATTTTATATTATAATTTATAATATATTTTCAGTTTTAGACTTACTAAATGACTTTACTGAATTAAAAACCACTAATGTTTTTACCCTTAATAGTAAATATACAGTTGATTTTTTAATTAATAAAGAATATTAATAATAAATAAAAAATAAAAAAAAAGGGTTATAGGTATTTTATTTATTTTTGGCAACATTGGTCACTTGAAGATATCTTCATTTGTTCAGTAGTTGATGAAAGATGTATAAATTTTTGACAATATATGAAACAGGTGATTTGAATGTTTTATGCTTAGATGATTATAATCTTCATATTATATTCTAATATAAACAAAAAACAAAATTAAAATATTATTTTGATTATTTATTTATCTTTTAATTTAAATTATGTATGTACTTACCAAAATATTTAACTTGACCATTGAATTCACTTTTTATACATATAAATAAGTATGAAAAATGTAAACGAAGTAAAAAAAAATATTTTTCTTATCGACTTGAAAAAAAATTAGTTTTTATCGTTCCACCAACTAGTATAAAATAATAAACAAATTTAAATTAATTGTGTATAATTTATAAATATCTAGCACATAGGTAGTATGCATTTAGGTATAAATGATAATGAAATACACATTATAATATATTAACTTACCGCGATTTAATTGATCGTGGATTAGTGGTTTGTTCCACATTTTCACGGCTTTATTTAATATATTGAATATTACTTTATTTAATTAAAGTAACATCACTAACATCTATTATAATACAGATATTGGTAAACTAAGTATTTGTATTTATGTAATTTTCATTTTCAATTTCATATAAATTGTAAAACAAGTATATGGGTAATTATTATTATATGTAATATTAACTTAAAATTTAAAAAGTCAATGCACTATAATAAAATATTTTACATTTTTTTCTAACATAACACAACTAAGAATATATAATATTAAAAAAATAATAAAAAGACTGTGGAACACAGAATGATTACAATATACGATTACTGAGTAGCATGCGGTTTTAACTCTGCTTGTCAATTGACAATTATTAATTATTAATATTATTATTATATTACTAGGTGCTTGATACTCCTGCCGCAACCAAAGCTTTACCACCACCATAGTTCTGCCAGTGGAATAGTGGTGTGGGCGAAAAGCTTTACCACCACCATAGCTTTTCCGCTACCGTAGTGTTCCGGTGGAGAAGTTTGGGTACATAATGATTAAAGTATTTTATCCGCCTCCGGCGTATTGAAGGGCGTTCGCAATCTAGTGGTCCTATTTACACTCTTTCGGGTGAACAATCTTTGACCGATCACGGTAGTCCCCCCACGCGGAGTACGCCTTCGGCGCACTCACTTACCCCAGTCGGGTTCCAGTGGGATACAGGTTATGTTAGGTCACTAACATTTGTCAGATTCCAGTGGGATGCAGGTGCGTGTGAAAAGCTTTACCACCACCATAGCTGCCAGTGTAATACCGGTAGCGCCCGTACTATGTTTTTAACCGGAACAACGTATAAGTTCAAACAATTATCGTTTATAATATAATCCAACCACCACGATTTGTACATAAATCATACGTATAATTTTATAGAGTCGAGAATCAATACGTTGAAATATAATCGGAGACATATCTATATAGTGTATAAAAATTATTAAAAGTATTTAGATAGAGTCAAAAAAAAAACGGAGTATAAATATTAAGGGTATAATAAACGATTAAATATATTAAATCAAAATATAAGTATTTTCAACGTAAAAAAAAATCATAACACGTAAATTATATATTATTATTTATTACGGTCGAAATCGGGCGGCTATAATATAATTCCGTCGGTAATACGGTCGCGTAACGGGCATACGCGGACGTTCGGACGCCCGGCGTTCAATGCGCACGCGCGTATAGGAGAGCGCCGGATGATTAACGAAAAAAAAAAATCAATGCAAAAAACCGAATGCGCTCCGCCGCCGACGGATCGGGATTCGAACCCGGTTAAGGTCGGGCAATTTACCCGGGCGGCGGCCGTGCTAACCGCCGTAAGGAAACCTGCCTAACCGGTCCCTAACCTAACGCCTAATTCCTACCTATCGAGTGCGCCACAGTGGCTGCTTGAATAATTGTCGAAAATCGGTGTATTTAAAGTGTTTCGCGATATCGAAAAATCCGCGAATTACGGCGAAATAACGTGCGTAACGGTCGGAAACCCGACCGCGAACGGTCCGAAAACCGTTTTCGACGTTTTTTAAACGAAATATACGCGAAAAAATGCGATCGGGCCGCGAAAAACGACTCAGTTACGGTACGGTACGGCGATCGACGGCGGCGCGAAATCGTCATAGGCGGGGCGAGAGTGGTGGGCTCGACGGACCGTTTTCGGACGTTTTTCGGAGAAACGCACAGATAACAGAATCGGCGGTCGGTTATCGCGTCGAACGACATTACCGCGCGAAACGCCTTTATCGGGAGAGGCGAGCGCGAGGCAGACCGAAAATCGAAAATCGCATGGAGAGTAAAGTTGTTAAATAACGAAAACGGCCGATTTAAAAAAAGGTTTAGGGTAAAAAATTACGAAACCGATTTTAATAGAAAGAGGAAGAAAAGTTGACCGCGAAAGGTGGAAATTTCGAAGACGTACGACTCGCCCGTGAATTTATAAGTCGAACATAAGGAAAAAAAGGTTTGGAAGAAAAGACACTGATAATTATTATTTTATTATAGTAGATTGTTTGATACACCCGTCACGACAATAATATTGTCGATCGAGGTTATACCATGTCCAAATCCAAAGTCAAACACACTATTACAGTATTACCAATAATATTTTAAATTTTGATATGAAGAATTGAAAATAATTAATTTTAAGGCGATATAAATCCTTAGACATTTCGACAATATTCCATTAAATGATTATCGTTAAACATTAATAATATTCTACGACTAGAGAGATTGTGAGGAGGGATATAGGTATTTAATTAATTGTGTTTATCATCATAATTGGATACTAAATTGGAAATACACACTCGTTATATTTTGTAGGTATATTAATATATTATGATTTATAATAAAATACCTATTATTGAGTGTTTGTAAACAATGAATTTGACGGCTCTGAAAAAGTACTTTCACTATTTAATAAATATCCATTTAAGAGTTTAATGAAAATCACTGTAGTTTATTGAAAAGTTAACAAAATTAAAAATGACAAAGGAATATAATTCTTATAATTTTTTTACCTATTTTTTGGTGTAAATAAATATATAGCATGCGATTTAAAAAAAGTATAAAAATTCAAAAATCAGCAAGAAAAAAAATTGTAAAAAATTGTATTTTTATATAAAAATGTAGTGTTATAAGTTCTATATATTTTGTAAAAAAAAAATAAATTGAAAAACATTAAAATTGACCGAGAAAATGAGTGTAGTAAGTTATTTGGATCACCCTGTATATATATATATTACAGGGAAATTCCAAAACTACATAAAATAATCAGTTCAATTGGTTTATAACCAAAACTAAGAAATATCAAATCAAAAACAAAAAAAGATGAGCTGATACTCCTGCCACACAGGATACAGGTGTGCGAATCATAGCGTTTAATTTTAATTCGAATTTGAATGCAATGATAAACCATTGCATTCGTAAAAACGATTCTGAGCGAAGTTCAGTCAGATAATAATTTTCGTTTGAACTAAAAATATCAACTTAAAACAGCTATAAAAGAAAATTGAGATTAGGGATTTTTCTAATATTTTAGTATGATGTTATGTAATATGTAAGTATACTTCAGTAAAATTTTCAGACCCTAATACCAAAAATTGCCAATTTTATCAAACATTATATACGTAAAAACGAGAATTT
>JAIUCT010009323.1:0-13048 GCA_021307375.1 Tetraneura akinire | reverse complement strand
TATTATTATTATTATTATTATTATTATTATTATTATTATTATTATTAACGTTATTCTATTGTTATAATTTTGAGTAGGTATCTACCTAATATCGGAAAACAAATACGTTTTGTGACCTTATGATGGCGAAACTCCTAATGTGGTTTGTTCTTAAACAAACATCTTGAACATCATGTTTACTCTACTGTTCAAATATAGCGTGTAGACCAATCTACACCAATAATAGAGTGTAAGTCGGTATATTTTTCCAAGAAAGTACAATTTGAATTTTCAAGTCTAAATTGATATACGAGTAGATGTTTAGATATCGGCATGACGTTGTGTTTAATTTTATAATCAAACCTCGGATTTTTAATACAATAATATAATAAAAATCCGTATTAAAAATAGTATTTATAATACAAAAATAATATATTATTTTATAATATTTTGTTAATTAAAATATGTACATAAATATATTTTAAAATATACAACATAATAATTAGAGTTATTAAATTATGATTTATTTTATGTTTTTGATTAAAATGAAATTTTTATCGTCATATTCGTACATTCTGGTTCGTCATTTATTAAATTTTTTTTAAGAACATTATGAATCATTTTAAATTAATTTACGTACGTTTTTACAATAATAAATATCATTATCAACCAACGCAAATAATATATTAAAATAATATCCGTACATGAAATTAATTTTAGATTTTGAAGGAAACGATGTATGTCTTAGTTCTACAATGATGCGTGACCTTTTTTCTTTTCTTTTTTATGTCTGCTCTTCTTTCTTTCTTACTTTTTCTGCACGAAATAATGACCGATTTCACGGATATCATTTGTTTCCGGTAGGAATGTATATTTAGTTGGTACTTACTTAATTTAAGTCATTTTACGAATTCTTCAAATAACAATAGCAAAAAACTACCAACAATTTTTCAAGAAAACTAAATTTTTTACGAATTCTATTTCAATAGGTAGGTACTTCACGATAACTCAGGTAATATTGAAAATCTTATTAAAAATGAAGAAAAATTTGAAAATCTTATTAGAGCTTAAATACATATTGTTTAACTTAGTTGAAATTTGAAAATTGTTGTGAATATTACAATTACAATTTTTTTTTTTTTTTAGTTGTTTAAAGTATAAAAAGAAGAGTTTATACTGCTGTGAATGAGATACATGTGTGTGAAGAGGATAGTGTTGAAGTTTGATTTAAATTTGAATACAATAATAAATCATTATAAATTCGAAAAACGACTCCGAGCAGCGAAGTACTATCAGAATTAAGTGACTCTTTTAGGGGTTTTATGGACATTTATATTGAACTTAGAGATTGTATGAATATAAATTTTTTAATCAATACATAATGATAATATATTATCCGAGGAACTTCGCAAAAAAAAAAAAATCGTTTTCAGAACGTAATGATTTATCATATTTTAATCAAAATTCAACACTATCCTCTTTAGACCTGAATCCCTTCTACAAGAGTATGAGCTCTTCTTTTTCTTTTACTATAAAAGTTATTGAAAAAAATTAAAACAATGGAATTTTGTATTGTTTTAAGTTTATCGATAGAATTTATTCCAATATCTAACATAAATAAAGTTTATTATAATATAAATAATATTTTTTTCCCCAATGAAACATAATTTAAACTAATACGCTCGCCATGCTTGTAATTTGCATATTACCAAAATTTAAATTTAACCGATACCAACACGTTTGTTATCAGTTATCACTTTAATGGAAATATTGTGATATTATTGAAATATAATTAAAGCTTGTGTATAATATTATTCGTTTACCCAACTTTTTGACGAGTTAACGTACAAAAATCGATAGCATAAAAAACGGTAAATATTTACTAGCTGTCTATGTCATGTTTATTTTATATTATTTTCTTATACGACCTTGATAAATCGTCAATAATTGTTATATAGGTATATATAATATATATTTTCCACGATAAAATCCACCGATTATTTTTTACACGAAATTTTACGTGCGGGTTCGGTTTTTATTCGCTATTCATAATACAACAACATTTCGTTCGTCAATAATGCACGCACAAATTATTATTATTTTATCGCAATACGACCGTAATGCAACTGTTATAATCGTCGATTATTCATATTATACGCGAAGAATCAATGTCGACGAGTTGAGAAATAATTTTTTGCGACAAATTTTTATTTTATGACTCGTGATATTCGATTTGACAGTTTGTTCTTTACGTTATTAGTTAAAACATTGTTTTTTTTTTTTTTATTATTACATTTTGTTCGACGATGACGATTAATGACGGAGGGTTCTCAAAACCGTGGAGATATTTTTTATTCTCATGGTGTTTTTTAATTTATAAAGGTACGTTGTTAATTTGTTATTATTATTGTGCTCTTTACGAATATTAAACTTTACAGAAACGGTTTTCATTATAAACGTTTAATTGATGTTTTGTATTTTTTAATTAATTAAAAAAAAAAAATTCAAAAAGAAAACTCAATAATTGACATAAAATATTATATTATAATTTCGTCATAGATAAATAATAAATATATTAATTGAAATTCGTGACTAAATTGTATTTATTTTTTCTTCCAATACAAATATAACAATATGTTATACCTAACTTGGTAACTTGTACGTTTCTTGTGTTTAATTATAATCATATGCATTTAAAACGTTAATAATAAATATATGTTTATAGAACGATCTATAAAATCTCAGTTACAGTAAAGATGCAATTTTTTTTTACCCTTCAATTTCATATAGAATTCCGTATAAATTTGCATATAATATACATATCATAAAATAATAGCAATTTATTCGAGTAAGTATAATTAAATTTATTTTTATCTCGATTATAATATAGGTATGTTTTTAAATAAATACTTCCGAGAATGATTGTGACTCGTGGACACGGTATAAAAACGAATACCTATACATGATAATATCACTTAAAGTCGTCATTTTATAACTCGTAGATTATATTCGAGTTGTTATAATAATATTATGATCGTGATATTATTCAAGTCGTAATAAAACGAACAAATCGCGATGTATATTTTTACAACACGTCCGATGTTCTACCGTTTACTAATTTTCTCACGGCGATAATCGATATAATACGTACCTAATGGATTTATTTTAGGAATTCTCTAATATAAAATACTATCTATCGTTTAGCTACGAGTAAAATTGTTCGCTTCCGAAGGACGTCAAGTTAAATAAATCCGTACGACCATAGGTATAATGAGTATAATAATAAATAAATAAATATAAAACATAAAGAGCTGAGATAAAACCGGATCGACTGTTCATTGCTATATAAAAAAAAAAAATAATAATAATATGAAATTAACGTTAAAAAAATTCGATTAAAGTAGCCGAGAGACGAGTTCAACGTCTGATTCGTTTCCGCGTACGGTTCGTCAAAAGATAATATTATATTTTAATAATATAGCAATCAACGTAATAAAAAATTAAAAAATAACACAAATACTTTTATTATATTAGTTATTATCGTGTTGTATTTTGACCTTTACCACCTTTCGTTTTAATTTTCATTATTAGAACGATAAAAAAAAAATAATTATAATCTAAATCTATAATCAATAGAGTCGACTTTAAATTTAAAGATTAATTCAAATAAGCCATCGCGAATTCAAGGTATTGAACGGAAGAAATTCACGATAACTTTTTATTTAAATCACTTTATAACTACGAAATAAATATAAAATTATTAAAATTACTTAAAAATTTTGTTCGCTCGTATCTTTTACATGACATTAAGGTCGTTCATTGTTATGCTATCGTATATAAATATATATTAAGTTTAAATCAATATATTTTCATAACTCCATAAAAAACTAAACGCGTTTATTACGACATAACAAAATCAACTTTGCGCATGTTTATAATAATATGTATATATATATTGTTATAACTAAAATATTAGGTATATTGAGGTTTGGTTATAGCTTATAGGATAGGCTAAATGCTAAAAATAACTTAACCTATAAGCTATCGAGGTACCTATATATTTAATACTTCTATGATAATTATGTCTTTGACCGAATAATAATATGATATTATATATAAAAAAAAAAATATATCAAAATTTCAATGTAGAAAAATGATTGAAACGATATAAAACGTATGTAATTTGCACAATTTTTGAAACGTGAACTCTTGTAGATTGCGATTGCCCTATACAATATATATTATTCTGTGATATGTTAGAACGTGGACGGCTTGCCAACATTGTATTTTTATGTATTATTACAATGGTATGAGCGAGAAAGTTATGATTTATGAGTCGCGGTACATACATTAAACGTGGTCAAAAATATGAATTGGATATACAAAACCAAATAATACTCGACCATCGAGAGGAAGTTTTTCTACCGTGAAATTTTTGAAAAGCGATCCGTCCCTAAGTCCCTTCGCCTGCGGGCTCTTTATCGAAAACAAAGCGTGCGTTACGTTAATGATAACACGATCGTGTACATCGTTTCTCAGTTTATGCATAACAAAAAAAAAGTATCGCGTAAATAGCGTAAAATAAAAAAGAACATAAAACACACGAACGGACGAAATTGAAAAATAGTCTGTTGGATGTAAGCCGAGAGATTTTTTTATTTATCTATTAATATTATAAATTTATGATTGTTTGTACGACGTTTATTCGCGATATCCTTTTTTTTTACATGATTTTCCACGAGCCAATTATATTATATGTCTTGCGCATTTTATGTGTATTCGGAAAACGTCGACGTGCCAGAAAAATTAATAATTATTATCGTAGGTACAACAACCGTCGATCTTGAAGAATGCACCACGAGAACGCTAGAAGAATAAAATTCGTCTTTTTAATCTGTAGGGTGTATAATCGTATAACAGTGTAATATTCGTACACGTTTATTTTTATACCTAGACTTAAAATAGGCTTAATTATAATATATGTAGAAAGTGTGAAAAATCGGTTTTTTATTATTATTTATTTTTTTTTTTTAAATACAAATCTCGCATATTATGTATACGAATGTATTCGGAACTCAATAATAATAATAATAATAATAATAATAATAATATAATAATAATAATAATAATAATAATAATAATAATAATAATAATATAAAAATATAACGTTAATATATCGTTTAGTTTTCAAATCAAACGGTTGCATGTATATATAATAAATATATTTTAAAATATAATTTTTTTTTTAATATTTTAATTTATATTTTTAATACAGTGATCGTATATTTATTAAATGATATGTCATATGTTTGTTGATTTTGTTATAATTATTATATGATAAATGTTTATTGAAGTTTCGATATAAAAATGTGTGGCGTAGATGAAACATCAAAAGTACGTTTATTACATTAAACATATTTTGCATGCAAAATGATAGTGAATAATGATAAAAACAAATGTAATATGTATGAACGTATTTAAATGTTTTACTTTTAGCGTATATATCAAAGGAAAAATGCGCATGAATAATATATCGATACGAATCGAAACGAATTTCGATGGATTCTAATAAGTTACATAATAGATGGTAAAAGTTTAAAATAAAATAATTTAAACTCTGATCAAATTCTATTTCGGTTTGTAGTTATTGTTGTCTAAGTACAATATCCAACACACGTCTGTTATCTCATTGCAAAATTCAAAAGTAACTATTTAAACTATAAACGCGTTATTATAAAAGTTAGAGTATGAAACGGTATTATTTTATAAAATTCCTAACCATTTTATACCAATTTAAAGCGATAAACCGTGTAATTTATAATTTAACTATAGTTATTTAATGAATTCCACGATATGTTTAGTTACATCATCACATAGTACGATGGAAATTATTTAAATAAAATGATTGTTTTTCCTATACATAATGAACTGATTAGTGTCGATCGATTGACGTTTTCGTTATCGATAAAACAGTTACGAGTGGTATGATGATAAAAACAATTTAAAATTAAGTTTACAACATTCGCACATTTTATTGATAGTGGGTAGAGTTAAATAACAATTCGATTGTAGTTTTATTTTATTTAAACTTTATACTAGTCTTTATCTCGTGTTATTTTCAATATTTTTTAATTATATGCGCGTTCCCATTGTTTACAATATTATTTGCTTTAAAAATCTCGTATTTACAAAATATAAACTGCAAGAAAAACATACTTCCCTACAAGTATATTTTTTTAAATACGTATTTTATATTGTTATAAATTGTATTTTTTTTTAATACTTAACACGATGTTCTAAATAATAATAATAACAATTTTTTAATTTTTTTACTGATAAATTGATAACCAAATAATGTATTTTGTGGTAAAATAATTATAATACCTATTTTATCTAGGTGATGTATACTTTAACAGTTTCAATTATAAAAT
Organism: Tetraneura akinire; assembly: GCA_021307375.1. NCBI lineage: Eukaryota > Metazoa > Arthropoda > Insecta > Hemiptera > Aphididae > Tetraneura > Tetraneura akinire. The sequence goes on along the minus strand of JAIUCT010009323.1, from coordinate 6,638 downwards.
TATATATAAAAGAACTTGGTATGTTAGCTATACATTTTCTAGATATGATATTTTCTTTTATTTTAATGCATTTATACTTAAACTAAAACAGTAGTTTCAAAAATAACTTATTTCATACTTTAACTGTATCACATATTTATTGTATTGTATTTATTGTACGAAATTATTTTTAATTTTTTAATTATGGTATTGAATGACACTATATGTTTAGAACACGTTCGACACAATAGTTTTTATCGTAAATAAAATAACACGACGCAATAATTATATTATATTTAGGTATGTAAATAAATTTTATAAAGAATGTATACCTAATATTTTTTTTTAAAATTTGTATGATTTATTTCTCTATTTTTATATTTTGTAGGTATTTAAACATACTCCGCTATACTTCGATTACAACAAATTTTTTCATAATAAATATTAATAACTATTGAAATTGATTTATCAACGCATTTGAATCTTAATTAAAAATTAACACCATTTTTCTATCGCCATGGTACTTTTCATAGCCATGGTATCCTGTTTTTTTTTTTAGAATTTTACATATTATTTTAATTTTAAAATCTATCAGGATATTACAGCGTGATCGGAAGTGTTAATCTCGTCAATTTGAATTTTAATCGTAACCTAACCTTATCCATAATATTTACATTCGAAAATTAATTAAGTAACTAATTAATATAATATACCTAATAAAATTCTAAAAATAATGATATTATTGTCTCTACACGATTAAATAAAATATGGTAGCATAACATTAAATTATATTATTCTGTATTATACGTATATAATAATTTAATATTACGTTAGACAATATAACGTATACATAATTATAAATCATTAGACTGACGAGCAAACAGGTTTTAATTATTATTTACAAGTATATTATATTTTACGTATTCGACAATCAATATTATTATTATTGCATAAATTAAATATACGCCTGTATAAGGACTATAATATACTCGTATTATATTATATTATTCCATTACCAACGTCTTGGTGTGGTTTCTAATAGATATTATACAATACCATAAAATTACTATACTGGTATATTTTTATAATTTCACGAACACTGCATTTGTACAGGTACATTCGAGTTTTATAATAATATTATGCGCCTATATTTTATCAATCGGGTAATTTATTATTGGGTACCGCCCAAGGTCACTGGTTGCCAATATTACATCCGGCTAGTGGATATTTAATCCCTTCCAATGGCAAAAATACAATCAATTATCATACTCGCCGGTCGTTTTATAAATATCTGAGATTTCCATATAATATTACATGGAAGTAAATAATTTTAAATCTAGTATACGAAAACCCGAGTCAAATAATTTAAAACCCTTCCCAAAAATATTTTTCTTGTATCGTGCGCTACGCATATATCATGGACGCCAACTGAATTCAGATTTTGTGATATAAATATACAGAGTGATCAGAATTTCATGTTAACAGCAATTTTCTCTGTAAATATTCGAAATAGAGAAAATGTTATAATAAAAAACTATTTAGTTTTATATAATCGAAAATTATTTGTACGTTAAAAAATTGTAAATGCCCTTAAGAGGGGGTTTCAGGGATCAACTTTTGAAAATCAAATGGTAACTCTTATTTTTTATACATTCATTATATAATATTATTTTTGAAAACAATTTTGGTGGTATAATTTTTTTTTTTAATATTTAATACTCTTAATATGAGAGTGATTTGAATTTTTTTATAATATTGTAATTTTATATAGTTCAATCTAGGTAGCGTGGAATATTTTGCTGATTAACTCTCATGCGAGAACATAGAGGTAATAAAAATGCAAGTGCGCACATTACAGTTGGTGCCGCGCCGTGATGCCTGTAAGATTGAACCATAATAATTAATATTATAACCTATGCAATTTAAAAACTTCACTCTCATATTAAGAGTATTAATGATTAAAAATATTATTTTACCACCAAAATTTTTTTCAAAAATAATATTATATAATGAATGTATAAAAAATAAGGGTTACCATTTGATTTTCAAAAGTTGATCCCTGGAACCCCCCCTCCCCATTAAGGGCATTTACAATTTTTAATATACATATAATTTTAGATTAGAGTAAATAGTTTTTTTATTATAAAATTTTCTCTATTACGAATATTTACACTATTTACAGAGAAAATTGCTGTAACATTAAATTCTGAACACCCTGTATATATGTTTAAATCCTTTTAAAAGATTGAAAAATCAGTCGACATGTTTACAATTTTACGACACGTCAGAGTATAATACTTCTAATATTATACGCGTATGCATCCAAAGTGACAACTTGAAATTGCCAATTTCACTGCCGGATTTGAGCCAAGAGCCAACTGTGCGCGCGTACATACTATACACACCTACACTGCAATAATGTGTGTTTTTCTATATTTTCTTTTCCTCCGATTGTCAAAACGGACAAAGTGCCCGTATACGGGTTTTGACTTGAAATGTAAAAACTAAAAATTCATAACAATTCCGAATACAAAAACGTATAATACTAAAGTAAAGTATAATACTAATAATTATTATTGATTTCTAAAAAAAAACAACACGAGAAAATATAAGTCACGACTAGTACCTATTATATATTTCCAAAATGATATTATTAATTTAAAATAAATCGATATTGAATAAATACCGATCTGATGGTTTTTTTTCCATTATATTATGTAAAATAAATTATAAACGCGTATGAACTTAAACTTTTAAAATAAAATATAATATTATTGTAGTACAATACATTATATTTAAATACATTTTTATATTGTTATGTATTATTTATCGTTTTCCTTTAAATTTTCAAAATAAATAAATTATTAAAATAATACGTTATATTATTACCAATAATTAAAATTAAATTTGATATGAAAAAAGAAATGTGCGTTAAATTTAATTAAATACGAATTTAATAACGTAATACGATATAAAAGAAAAATACACCGTTCCATTTTTCGTTAAAGCACGAAACTAAACGTAATATAAATTGCGGTGAATGTAAAATACGGTGAATTACATCGCCGATATAATATTACAGTTTTAATGTCAATAATAATAATAATAATAATAATAATAATAATAATAATAATAATAATAATAATAATAATGATGATGATGATGATGATGATAAGGATGATGATGATGATGATTATGATGATGATGATGATAAATTTTTTTAAAAAAATTTAAATTTTAAAAAATATGATTACCCGTGTTTCTACCAAATAAATTAAATCCATATGTAAATATAATATAATAATAATGTCGACACAAACATTTTTCATACGTGATTATATTCTTCGTACACAGGAAACGTACTCGTATACGAGTATAAATAGTATATTTTATATACGTATTATAAAAATTCACGCGAGGTAAGATTTTCGTATTTTATATATTTACTATTTACATATAAAGTATTTTATTCGTGAAGATTAGGAAATACGAGTTGACAGACGTATTATTATTACTCGTTACAATGTGAAAACGTAAAAAAATTTAGAAATTTATCGTGACATTGTATATACGACGTGTCAGGGATAGGGATGAGATTAGGATGAATTGAGAGGTATGAATTATTCCTGGTTCGTTTTAGAACATAAATAATATTTAATAATATTTCATCTAAACATTATGATCTAAAATAATTTAAATTTTAATATGATTTCACCGATTCGTATAGGATTCTTGGAGCGTACCCAAGGATCCAAGGGTCAAGACCCGAATTATTAGGTTAGGTATAAGTATACCTAATATAAAAATTAACGTTTATTTTTAATACAGATTATGCTTATATAACAATATTTCTTCGTAAGTAATAAAAGTATGTTTAATTTAATAATATTTAATATGATTTTTAACCCTTCTTCTTACAAAATTCCTGGGTACGACCCTGATATACGATATTTATGTACGACAATATCAATTCAAAAATAAATATAGACAATATGTTCAATTATGTTAAATATAAATTAATAAATATTATAAAGTCAAATATAATAAAATTGCTTACTTTTAAGTAAAAATTTTTTTTTTTTTTTTTTTTTAAATTATAAACAACGTATATTAAACGTATATTCTTTAATTTATATATTCTCTTTTAAGTCGTTAAAATGGTTTTTCTTAAATATATTATTATAGCCATTAATATTCGTATGGGAATGAAACGCCTGATATTATTATTTTTAAAACACGCACGTCTGTATAATATGCCTAAAACGCGCGATACGAACCAACGATTGTTTTGTTCGTTTCTAATTATTGAAGAGATAATTGGATTAATAATAAAAGATATATTTATGCGCGTAATATTATTTACAATAACATTTATATGCAGTTTTTAATTTTATTAGACAAATTTATTTTTAAACTCGTTAAATTTAATTTAATATTTATTTATTTTTTTTTGCGCCAAAAATGAACGTATATTTTTAAAAATTGCTATGTTTTATTATACGTTATAAAAAATATATATTATAGGTACCTAATTGTTTTCCCCGCTTATAATTATCATTGTGTTTGAAGTCGAGCTGTAATTTTATTCCGTAATTAGTCGCTAATAATCCAACTTTATTATTCCAAACAGCATAATATAATTTTGGAGTGTTAAAGATAATATTATATGTACGAATTTGCATATAAACAATGTCAAGCATATACACGTCACAGGTCGTTTTATAGTATGAATATTACACACACACACATAATATATATAGGTATATATTTACCTGATAATATTAAAATACACAATTTATTCTCGGGTCAAACTATATTTTTTTATTGTTTTCTTTTTCGAATATTCCGTATGATATTATACAATAATTATTATATTACTATTTTTTTTTTTTTTTTATCGCTTCCGTTTGTTTTTTGCGAAATTCCTGTTTCAATATTATAATATTGTTCTGTAATGATTACTACTAATTATAATAAATGCAAATTTAATATAATTATATAAATTCCAACAAAAAAAAAACCTATAAAATATCTCCCGATAGTGTAAGTTCGTGTTGTTTAAATTTGTACGTTTTTTATTATATTATTTATCGTAACGATTTACATTGAAGCATATTATGCTTTTTCATTATATTATGTGTAATTCACCACAATCGAGGGATAAAATAAACGACACTCCGCAGTGACTAATCGTTCACATTTCCAAAACGGGGTTTACGGTCCGAGACCTTCAACGTCCTATACAAATCGATTCTATTAATTATACGTGTGATGATAATAATAATAATATACATCGCATATCATTATGTAATCACTCGTTTAAGAATATGTACAACCGCATAATAGGAAAATCGATTTTCGCAAACACGTTTGGCCCCTGGGGTCGAATCACAATAAGATGATCGTTACTAAAACATTGCGTGTATTTTAACGTCGTAATACAATACTATTATTAATATTATTATTAATATACTTCAATTTTTAACTGTTATTATGTAACAAATTACAATTTTTTTTTTAACTACGAATTAAACAGTACGTTTTTGTGATAAATTGATTTCCATCATAAATCATAAAAATGTTATTATACAACTCGGTAAAACGTAGATATATATCACATATATTATTATATGTTATTATTCGTAATTTGTACGGCACGTGTATAATTATTATAAAATCCAAACGAGTACGATACGATATTTTCCATGATGTAATTATACCGAAAAATAAATTTATTATAACCATCGTACTCAGGGTTAGTACTGAGGAAATCGTCAAAAATACAATTTTTAAATGAACGATAGTAATTTTTTCCAATATTCATGAACTCCCTTATCATATTCTTATTGTAATTGTTTGTGTTCGTTAATGTTTTGTTAATTACATAAAGAAGCGTATAAAAAAAAAATAATAATTTTAATGGCATTTCTATTTGATATTATAATTATAAATATATAATAATAATATATTTTGTTATGAAAAAATGTATTTTCTTTTTAAAAAACTTTTTAAATTTTTTGGTTTGATAATAATGTTTTTAAATAAAATATATATATTTTGGTTTTAATAACTATATTGTAAAACATAGAGAAAAAAAATTTTATTTACATCAAAGTGTATTAATTTTTTTTTTTTTTTTTTTTTTGTATATTAAATTATATGAAAAAAAAATGGAATTTAACGTCTCATTCGAACAAAAATCGTTTAATGTAATTTTTTTTTATTTTATTAATAATTTTATCTCGTTTCTAAAAGATTTGAGATAAAAATTTTCTTATTTACTATAATAATGTTATATTATATCCATCTAATATTGTAAATGGCATGCAAAAAACTGTTTTCCTTTTCAAACGTATTTTATAATTTAACGAATGACATCACTCTCTTAACTCAACGTGTAAAATTACATCCTCTTTTATGCCTAATTATTAACCACAATGATGAAATATTTCGTTATATCACTTTTACACGTTATAATGCATACATATCTATAAAAATGTATACAAATATACAACACGAATGATATAGTATTTTTTTTTTTTCATTGACATTTTTATTCGACACTGAACGAGTGCTTAAATTAACATCGCATATTTTTCCATAATAAAATAGTAATAATAATAATAATAATAATAATAATAATAATAATAATAATAATA